>PVJH01026055.1:0-17141 GCA_004026705.1 Nesogale talazaci | reverse complement strand
CCCCTGGCCCCTGCCCCTGCAGCTCCCGAGAGAGATCCCCCCTCTCGCCCCCAGCCCTGGGGGTTGTGGATGATCAGGGATGGGAGGGGGGGCGGGTACTGCGGTGCAGAGGGACTTGGGGAGTTCAGTGGCCCTGACAGCGGCCACAACTGAGGTGAAATGAACTAGCTGGGCAGAGGCTGGGGGCAGGGAGGCTAGTGGACACCCCCCCACCCTTGGCATAGCGATGAAAGAGAAATCCTGGGGGGCCCTGGGAGTATCTAAAGGTCTGAGAATCTTCAATAGGGCTGGGCTGGGTGCCAATGGACCCCTCAACATCATTCTGGACCCCCGTCCTCATCACCAGGCCCAAGTGGGGCCCGGCAACTCCAGGCTGTGTCTTGGCCTCAGGAGTTTGTCCTTGGGGCAGAGGAGGGGACTGAGTGGCCACCGGAGGACACGGAGTCGATGGAGGGACAGGTTGTGACAATAGCAGGACCCCCATGCCTGCTGCCTCTGACAGCGAGTGGGACAGTCAGCATGAGTCACGGCCACAAGCTGGGATTCCTGTTGCTTCACCCATCGGTCAGCTTCCAGAAGGAGCCCTTGTTTGGGATCCATCGGCGACGCCTGGCACGCCAGCCAGGCCTGAGGAGCTGGTCCTGCGAGCATGACGTGGCCCCTGGGCGGCAGCGGCGGTCAGTCAGGGTGAGCAAGCCCACAAGAGCAGGCAGCAAGCCCACCCCCACGTCCAGGTGCTCACCCAGCTTCTGATCCACCTGAGCTCCAAGCAGCAGGCAGCCCTGCTCCCCTGGCTAGGGCAGGGGGGGTATGGCCTGGAGCAAAATGAGGCGTGTGTGTATGTGTGTGTGAAAAAGCTGGGGGAGCCCAATGCTGGACAGAATCAAAGGCTCACTGTGCCTTCCGCTAGCTACCTCTCTGTCTCTGTGTCCCCGCGGCTGGAGGGGACTTTCCTGCCCATCTGGAAAGTGGGGCACCCCGAGGAGCAGGCCGAGGCTGTTCCCCAGCAACTGTCGGGGGTCTCCTCTCAGGGAGGTTTCTTCCCCTCGGAGTGCCTCTGCTTCTCCTTCCTGCTCAAGTTCGTTTGTCAAGTTCTCTTTGTCTGCGCCAGGTCAGCTCCCAGAAGGGGTCTCCACGATGAAGTGATAAGCACAAGGGCAGACCTGCTCCCTGACTTCTAAATCCCCAGGACGCCTGATAGGCCAAGGGTTCGAAGGGCAGACAGCTGGGGAGTGAGGCCCGGCAGGAGGTGTGTCCAGTGAGAGACAAGGCCCCTGGAGAAAGTTCTGTGGGGACTCTCAGGTAGATAGAGCCGTCCAGTGGGAAGGCTGAGCGCTTCCAAGGGCCAAGCCCACCAGCACGGACTTTGGATTAAGAAAAAGGCCCAGGGCTCCAAGAAGCAGTCACTGGTGGCAGGCTGTAAGTGGTCCCGCCTGCACGGACTTGGTGCTTCTGGTCTGCCTCCCTGCACCCCACTCTTCCAGCAGGACCCGCTCGCCCACCCAAGAGAACCTGGCTTACCCCACCCACAACTGGCACCCCTGTGATTCCCGGAGACTTTGCCCATTCCTCCCAGGTTTCTCCTTGTCCACACTCTCCTCTCGTCTGCAACGGACTTTTGAGGGGAAGACTTGGGGGGACAAGACTCTCCAGGCCACTGGACTCCAGAAGCGTGCCCACAAATGATAAGCACCTGTCAGCACCCCCACAGCCCACGGCAGCACCGATCCCGAGGCCGGCCTGGAGGTGTTCGCTCTCATCAGAGTTCATTTCTTGGGCCCACACCCCCTCCTCTCTAGGCCGCTCCCGGCTGGCAACCCCACATTGGTGTGGTGATTCCTGACAGAGCACCTCAGTCTCTGAGATTTGCCCCCAAGGCCCAGGGCTAGGGGTCAGGTGGGTCGAGGGGGGAAATGGGCAGTAGAGGAGGGGCAGATGCCATGGCGGGGAAGGCCTAGCCAGGCTGGAGGGACTCAGGTCACCATCATCCTCCGTGACCCTAGCCGTCATCCTACATGACTCTGGCCCACCCCCACCCCCACCCCTGTGGTCCCTTGTCCATCGCCCCTTCCAGAAAGAGCTTTCTCTCCCCGACAGGAGCTTCCTCTTCAGAGCTGAGCCCATCTTTGGAGCCCCTGGGATCCCCAACGGACTTGCCACCAGCCTGTAAGGATGGTTGAGGTCACAGTGACACCTGCTGGGCCAACCAGGAATGGTAGCTGGAGAGATACTGACAATGTGGGGGCGGGGCCCCAGCGGAAATGGATAACACCTCAACTCAAAGGCACCTCATCTGTTGACCCCTCCCCCCCTTTCCAGGGCAGACAAGGGGATACAGGAGAAAGAGGACCATGGGAACTCCACTTGGGTTCCGGGCCAAGCCTGTGCCTGCAGCCTTCCTGGGAACCAGTGTTGTCTGGACCTTCACTCACCACCTAGACTGGTTTCTAGCGGTGCCCCTTCTTCCTCACGTACCCAGAAGGAAGTTTGTTCTAGACCATCCTGCGCATTCCTATGCAAGCATGCTATTTTCAAGACAAGAAAAAGGTATGCCTTCTGCACACACATGATCTTTGCGTTTGATGGCATTTGGGGGGAAATTGCAGAAAATGATGTCCCGCTGCAACTGTCAGTGACGTCACAGTGACATCCATGACATACAATCAATGGATCAATAAGGTCAGAAAATGTATCGGCACAGTGGACTGGCTCACCCTCCGTACACCCCGCCAGGGCTGCGTCAGCTGCACCATGGTGACGTGGGAGCTTGTCGGTGGGTGCAGCAGCCGTGCACACTGACCTCATCCAGGCTCGGCCTCGGTTTTGCTAACCCTCTGCTTCCCCAAGCGTGGCGGCCTTTCCTCGGAAGAGCTCTTGGCTGATGGTGTTCTACTTCAGTGAGGGGAAGTCTTGCCCCTCACACTGCCTCCTAAGGGCCATCCAGGGAGACTGTTGTGGGGGCCCGTGGAAGCGCTTCTCCTTTCTGGCAACCCCTGGGTAGCCTGGCACCCTGCCCCGTCCTGTGCCTCCTCACAGTGGCCGCCTGTTGGAGCCCATTGCTGCAGGCACTGTGTCACCCATCTCTCCTGGACCATCTTCCTCTGAGGTCCTTTTCCAGGAAGGGGTCTCTTCCGGTGACACGTTCAAAGTCCATGAGCCCTAATCTCGCCATCCTCACTTGTCCTTCTTCCTAGGCAGCGCTGTTGGGGTGTTGGGGCCGTGCACGGCATCGTCCATATATTTCACCGGCACCACTCTTCAGAGACATCGAGCCTTTCCCAGTCTCCCTGATTCAATGTCCGGCTTTCACACGCATATGAAGTGAGGGGAAAGATCGTGGCTTGGGTCAGGCCCCTCTTAGTCTTCACTGTGATATCCTTCCTCTTCAACACACTTTAAATGTCTTGTCAGAAGCCCACTGCGATGTGTCTTTGGATTTTCTTTTTCTTTTTGTCTTTGGACTTCTTGACTGCTGCTTCCCTCAGCATTGACTGTGGACGGAAGCAAAATGAAATCTTGGCTCATTTCCGTCCTCTCTGTGTATCCTGGTGTTGTCCATCAGTCCAGTTAGGAGGATTCGGGTTTTCTTGACCTTGAATTGTAATCCATACTGCGCTCACTTAGGCGGCACCTATACCGAAATTGGAGTGATAGAGAGGTTTAACATGGCCCCTGCACAAGGATGACACACTCATTCGTGACGGGTTCCATATTTTTAGAAGAAAAAGAGTGGTAATCCATACTGCGGGCTGTGGTCCTTGACCTTCATCAGCTTGTGCTTTACCGCCTCTTGGCATTCAGCAAGCCAGGTGACAGCATCTGCATATTGAAGGTGGTTCAATAAGCCTCCCTCCCATCCTGCTACTGCATTCTTCTTCATATCGTCCAGTGTCTAGCATGATTTGCTCAGCAGGGAGATTGATTACGGATGGGGAAGGGACACACACACAACTCCTGTTTTTAAACCTGACAGGCTTTTTTCCCCAGGTGCACATCACACCTTTGCTGAGACCTCCTCCCCTGATGCCAGAGCTCCAGTCCCCTGTGCTGAGAAGTCAGAGGATCTGTCTGTCCCTGGCCCAGCTTCACTTCTCCCAGTAAGCATTCACAGAGCAAAAGGCCTTCCCTCTACCGCTGGTCCTCTAGGGGTGGGGAGTGGGGCTTGAGGTCTGGCGGAAAGTCCCAGCACTCTCCCAGCTGCTGACAGCAGCGTGGCTGTGAGGAGGTGGTGTGGGCCCAGGAGGTGAAGGGAGAGCACCTGGCTAGAACCAGGAGGAAGGAAAGAGGAAGAACAGGACTGGCTCTGTTTTCTCCGTTCTTTGACTCACAAAGTCACAGAGCATTTGAGGAAAGCCCTTTTACCCAATGCCACCATTACCATGTAGGGAGTCAGGGAACGTTCATCGCAAATGCTGACCAGACTTCAAGCGGGCCCAAAGCCCGACTTGACAAAGCAGATCACTGGCCATGTAGAGGGCCCGGATTTGCCATGTGAAGAGGCGCACTGATGATGCATCAAGTTAAGCATCGGGCGGTCAAGCAGGCGGTTCAAACCCACCAGCCCACCGCTGCCCAGGAGCAAGATGAGGCTCTGCTCCCCTAAAGAAAGCCCCGTGAAGCAGTGTCAGGGTCACTGTGAGAGGGAATGGCGCAGAGGCTCCCCGTGTGCAGCAGAAGCCACCTGGAGGAGCAGTGGTCACGTGGCCAACCTCAATCTCTGCTGATCTTCTCGGTCCTCTGAGCGTCCAGGACAGAGAGGCACACTCCTGGGTGCAGGGCAGCGGGAGGAAGAAACAGTCTTTCAACGCGTGGCTTTTATTCATCAGCGAGTGAGAAGTCGCTCTGCTCTCCTCCCTGCGCACGGGGGCAGGCTGGAGGGTGCAGCTAGCAACCGAAATTAGGAGAAATCCTCCGGGATCCCCCAAACGGGCATGGCCATGGCCCCACACTAAACACCTGGAGGGAATAGGGTTTGGGAGAAGGGTGAGTGTGGGAGGGTGGCATGAGGGCGGGTAGGGATTGGGACGGGGTGGGAGGTGGGCTCTGCAGTGTGGGGTCCGGCCTACCAGACCCACATCGGCACACTCCTCGACCCGTGGGCCAGCCACGTCCTCCAGGAACGCACGTGCAAAATGAACAGTAGTCCCCTGGGGCCTTCCGAGCCCTCTCCAGGGCTCGGGCGTGCCGCAACGGCGCTTTCGGCGCTGAGCATCCGCCGCGGCCAGCAGGGGGCGCCCCTGCAGAAGGCTGGCGGCGGGGCCGGGAGCCAGGCGCTCCGTCCTCCCGCCGCTGCCCGCCGTCCACTCGCCGTCCACTCGCCGCCAGACCGGCCGCCGTCCTCCCGTGGCCAAACCCCGCGGCTCCTCCCGGAGTGCGTCCCCTTCTCCGCGCCTCGGGTTTGCCACGTGCCACCCAGCGCAGGGCTGCCGCCCCACCTCTCTGCCCGCCCCGCTCCCCTCCGGGCATCCGACGCGGCCCCCAGCGTGAGGAGCGACGCACGAACGCTTCCGACGACGTGGGCCCGACGTACGAGGCGTCTCCGAGGGGGCCAGGGTCAGGGTTCCACGAGGACCTTAGGGTTTCTCCACCGCCCGCTACCGGACTGCGTGGACGCAGCCTGTTGCAGACAGCAGCCTCTGGGGGAGGCGCCTGACAGCTCCTGCAACTCTGGTGGCGGAGGGGGTGACCTGGTGAGCTGTTCACCAGAAGGTCAGCAGTTCGAACCCGCCGACTGCTTTGGGAGAGAAAGATGAGGCTGAGGGGTCCCTGTGAGTCGGAATCCACTCAGCCCTGAGACTTGGGTTTGTGGAGGAAGTGGGCATCTCCTGGGCATTAAGTATGGATGGAAAAATGGGAGCCGACCTTGACATTGTGTGTGTGTGTGTGTGTGTGTATATGTATGTAAGAGAGAGAGAGAGGCTCCGGGTGCCAGAAACAGAGCGTTACAAGGTTCAGCAGGTCTCAAAAGGCATTTCCTGTCCTAAAGGCCCCAGCACCCTCTGAATTTTACTTGAACTCAGTATAATGAAGGCTTGCTCTCTAAGGTCATCCCTCCCCAATATAGGATGACTTCCAGTGGGGGGATCTGGTTTCTTTCCAAACATCCACGTGACAAGGTAGGATGGGCAGTGTCCATCTGGTAACTGGAGGAAAGACAGATGGACAAAGATGCGCTGGGCAAGCTGAACAACCATCCCCCTCAGTATCATCTTCTTTGGAATAGCAAGCTGCTGTCCTCTTGCCTGGCCTCCCAGGCCACTGCAGCGGTCCGCTGCCAGTTCCCTGCGGACAGGTCAAGCCATAATGCCAGGTGCCTGCCAAGTCCATTTCCTTCAAGTCAATTCCGAGTCATAGGTACTTCCAACGTGGCACATCTTTATCGAAGCAAGCTGTCATATTTTTCTCTCTCAGAGGAGCCCGGGGCCTTGAGCTGGCAACCTTCTGGTTAGCAGCTGAGAACTTTAACTCCAGTGCCACCAGAATTCTTGTCACCTGCCACATTAAAAAAAGCAAAACTCGCAGCTACAGAGTTCATTCCATCTCATTACAAGCCTGTATAGCGGCGGTTCTCACTCTGTGGGTCTCGACCCCTTTGGGGGGGGTCAAACGACCCTTTCCCAGGGGTCCCGATTCATAACCATAGCAAACTGACAGTGATGAAGTAGCCGGGACAATAATTTCTGGGTTGGGGGGGGGGCGCGGGTATTAATGATCGCGGCGATCAGAAGGTTGAGAACAACAGCTGTGCGGCATGTCTGAGGCTGTCCATCTTCACAGGACAGTCAGTCTCGTCTTTTTCCTGGGGAGCAGCTGGTGGACTCAAAGTGCTGGCTTTGTGGTTAGTAGCCAAGGGCTTAGCGCAAGGGGCCACCGGGGCTCCACCTACATTTCTTAGACAATCAAACTCGTCGCCATGGAGTCCATTCTGATGTACAGTCACCCTGTGTAGGGTCTTCGAGTCTGTCCATCTTCACAGGAACTGGTAGTCTCAACTCTCTGCCTTGGGATGGCTGATGAATGTGAACTGGCAACCTTTCATTTAGCAGTCCGGCAATTAGGCTTTGCTCTTGGGAACGTTGTAATAGTCAACGGCATAGTGGTTGTGTGCGGGACTGGGGCCCCCTGGCCTGGCGGTTCAAATCCAGCACCAGCTCTCCAGGAGCAAGGCTGGGTCTCCTACTTCCACCAGAGGGCAGTGATGCCCCCCCCACCAAAAAAATAGTAAAAGGCAGAACATTCACTAGTCATCACTGCTTGCCCAGTGCCTCCATCAGAAGCTTCCAGAGTGGTAACTTGGGGCGGCGTGGGGTGGGGGTGTATATTCATGGTGAGTCCAACATCTATAACATGGACATATAAGTTTTTTTTTGTTGTTTGTTTGTTTGTTTTGTTTTTTGGCATCACTGCTCTCCGGTGGTGGGAGTAGGAGGCCCAGCCCCACTGCTGGAATTGATCCTCCATCCCAGTGGGCCGCAGTCCCGCGCCCAACCACTACGCCACCGGGGCTCAGCCCCATGGACATATAAGTTACCTGGCATTGAAGAATCAGCTTAAGGGACAAGGGGACAAGCTCTTTGAAGTTGAAACTGCCTTGCCACCAGATTCTCTCTCTCTCTCTCTCCTAAATAAGCAGAACTGGACTGCTCAGACCATCACCCCAAGTCTCCACCATGCAAGCACAGAGACTCACTATCTGGGTTCCACGGGGATTGTACAACCAAGGCGTCAGGCCTGCCCTGCCCAGTGTCTGATGACTGCACTGTGGGCTGAGCCTCATGGAGGAGGTATACAGCTAGCCAAGAGACAGGGTCCCAAGCATCTTGAACTTGTCACCCACACATAACAGGGGTGCCTAGCACCAGTCCTACCACCCACCCCCACCTCTCTCGCTCCCTCAAAGGCCGTGTGCAGCAGCATACTCACAGGCACAAAACAGAGTGGGACAGACAAAGGGTCTAGGGCCCAGGGGTTCAGTGCAGGCAGACTTCCAGGACACCAGCTGGGATGGGTGGGAATGGAAGCATGGCTGGGATGGGGCACCCCTGCCACCCCTTCAGCTTTCCTTGGCTAAAGGCAAAGAGGCTGCTTTGTCCAGGGCATGGAGAGGATGGACCACAGGTAGACAAGGGGCAAGGGAGCCCACCACACAGCCCGAGACGCCTGCTACTGCTCTGGAGAGGAACAGAGGGAGGGGGAGAGGTGGGAGGTCCTCCAGTTGGAATTGCCCTGGACTGGGAACTCCCCAAAGGAAGATGGGACCCTTCCCACGGGTAAGGTTGCCCCATAACCTTGCCTTTGCCCCCTTCCAAATATCAGCCCAGTCAAAGCTTAAGATCCTACTGTTAGAGCTGCATTCCTGTACATTTATTCCCTCTTACCTTTTAAGTCATTTTTAAAAACCTGTTATAAATGTTAAACATGCTTGTAATAGAAACGGTTTCAGAAGAAGAAAAAACATTTTTTTTTTTACCCACATTCTCCTCTCTCGAAACACGGTTGCTATTTTGGAATCTTTTTCTGCCGTATTTTTTCCTGTTTCTGAGCACAGCTCTGGGTCTCCTGCACGTGGGCTGGCGGCTGTGGCCCACTTTCTCCACTTAGCTTCGGGCCTACTTCAGGTGAATGTTCCAGAAACATCAGCTCCCCAATCACCCAGCCAGTGAGTTCTGTAACCTGGAGGATGATCCTCATCTCCCTGAGGTCCATGTGCTCTGATCACCTGGGCACTGGCCACTGAGGCAGGTCTACACTCCAGTCTTCGTGTCTGAGGAAAGCTGACCTCCACAGGGTTCTCTGACTGATTTTTGGGAAATAGACTGCTGGGCCTTTCTTTCTAGGCACTACGGGGCAGCCTAGATAGCTACTGTTGGCACCACACAAAGAATGCAAGTAAGCGTGTTACAAGGCCACGTGTCGTTCACATGTAGGGGAGAGAAGAGGCCTGACAGTCCCAGTGAGGACCCAGCAGAGCCCCCAGGAACAGGGAGGGGACCACTCACCAGTACTCTTTGGGCCTCTCAGCCTGAGCCCCGGGGTCCATGGGCATGTGGCAGTTACATAATCTGTTGTCAATGTGAGACTTAAGAGTGAAGGGGTGGAGTTTAGCCTGTCAATCAGGTCGCAGCTTGATGACCTCATTTGGAGGCGCTAAGGATGGTTCACTGGAGGCGGGACACATGCTCACCCCCTGAGAGACATTACTGACGATAAGCCTGATGGAGCTATGCCGATACAGCCAGAGCCCCGGGAGCTGGAAGAGCCACGCAGAGACCCCTGCCAGCACTGAGCTACTTCTACCACCACTGGATCCACAAGACTTTCCACCTGCTGGCCTGTGAACTTCTGACATGGGGCATTATTGCATGGCTGCATGAGTCTAAAGAGTAATTAATGGACTTGTATTAGACATAGGGGCTAATGTCGGACTTATGAACTTGATCAGGACTAGGCTGGGATGTTCTCTCAGTGTACAATTATTCTTTAGATAAAACTCTTTCCTATACCCCTATGAATGTCTATGAATTTGTTTCTCTGGTCCGTCTGGACTCACACAGGCAGCTCCCCTCAGGGCTGCCACAGCCCTGGACCGCTGCCATCTGGCCCAGGAGGGTGGCTAGAGCAACACAGACAGCCTGGCATTCCTCATTCCGGCTCACTGTGACCTCCAAGGGTTTTCAGAAGGGATTGCTCAGCTAGGGTCACTATGAGTCGGAATCAACCACATAGCCATGAGCTTGATTTTGTGCGGAGGGTTTTCTGAGGGGGGCCTGCCTGGCTCGGGGTGAGAGGCCTGGAGCTGCATTAGATGCAGCCATTGAAAACCTTTCTTTCAGTCATGCATTTTGTTCTCCGGGGTGTGTGTGTGTGTGTGTGTGTGTGTGTGTGTGTGTGTGTGTGAGAGAGAGAGAGAGAAGGTCGGGGGGAGGGGTGGGTCTCCAAGCCAGAGCCTCATCTGCCTTGGGCTGCTTCGTGGAGACAGGTAGCTGCATGTGGCTGTCTAAGAATGCTTCTCCCGGCTGCCTGTGCGAACGTGTGGGGCCATGAGCAGCTGTGGATCTGCTGAAGAATTCAGACATACACGGAGGAGGGGACGCGTCTGTGTGCCACTGACTGCCTGGGCTTGTGTTGTAGAGTGTGTGTGTGTGTGTGTGTGTATGCGCGCATGCACACATGTGTGGAGCAACGTGGATCTGAGAATGGGAGGGGACTCCTAGGAGTGGCCATTGTGCTGCGGGGACAGGAGATCTCTGTGGCCCCATCCAGAGGGCGCAGATCAAGATTATGGACTGGTGTTAATACATGTTTCCTAAGCACCTCCTGTGTGCCAGGCCCTGTGCTGACTCTTGGAGAGGTGAGGTTAATCTGTACCCTTGAGAAGCTTCCAAGGCAGGGGGAGGTGGGGTTCACAGGACCACAATGTGAGGGGTGACCTGTTTCCACCACTATGTCACCAACCAGACCCTGAGCCCCTCCGAGGGCTGGTGCTCAGGCTGGACTCGGTGCTCAGTAGACTGGGCTCTAATTCAAAAACCTCTGTGAGCCAGGCTGGGCCCGGGCACACCCTCAGCCGGCAGGTACCCTCCGCCGGCCAGACCAGGGAGGACTGTCACCGCCTCCTCCACTCAACACCACGGGGCCACCCCACCAGCTCCATAAGCTCACCAAGCCACAGTCCCCTCACCCCTCCCAGTCATGGGAGCCGTCACCCCACCACGCAGAGGGCGGGAAGCTTCCCCGGAGATGCTGCTGACATGGACAGCAGCAGCCTCACTCACGACACACCTGTGAGGCCCTATGGACCAGGCAGGTGGACACAGAACTCTGCAGCCTCGACACACCAGGTAGTAGTCACTCCACCAAGCAGAAGCCCCCTCCAGAGTGCGAACATCAGATAGAAGAAGCCCAGAGGTGGAGTGCTCATCACGACATCCAGCTGAATGTTCTGTGTGTTTCCCACGGACTTTCCCTTGACACATCTGTTACATGACTGTCAGATGTCAACTCGTTACCTTTAAAAAAAAAAAGGCCTTTTATTATCATCTTACACAGGACAAGGGGGGAAGTCATACCTGCAGACACCTGATCTCGATGGGGGAGGCTCAGGGACAGGATGGTGTCCAGGGGTTTGCTCACAGACTCTGGAAAACACAAGAGATCAAGGAAAGCTGTCACACAGGCGCGGGCTGCAGCAAAGCAAGGCATGGCAGGTACAGCTGGGGCTACAGGGCGGCGACAGGGCCAAGATTAGGATATGTGTGTTTTCTTTTTCTTTTCTTTTCTTTTTTTTGGTGGGCATGAACCGCCAACCCTGTGAGACGCAGTCCCGCACTCAACCACTACGCCACCGGGGCTCAGCCCACTGTACGTTTTCCACATGCTATTTTGATGAACTGTTGAACAGGGGTCACTTTCTGAGGATAGGCTTCCCCTGCCTCTTAACTTCCTCAGGCATGTGCGTGTGTGTATGTCTAGTGAGCTATGATTCCCCCCCCCCCACACACACACACCTCCAATCAGCCATGCATGTGGATGATTGGCCAACAGTGACCTTGGGCCCTGGGAGGGGCAGGACAGCCCACCGTCCTCATGTATCCACATCACATGCAGTCTGTTGGCCGTGGCCCGGGGGGGTGGGGGGGGAGGGGAGGCTCTCAGCTATGGGGCCTCTCTCCTCCTCCTGTCTGATTTACTTCCATCCGTCCGACTCGGCCGCCTCCTGAGGGCCAGGAGACCAGTTCAAGGCTTTGTCTGGAGTGCTCTGGGGATCTCTGGATATTGAGGGCTCACTGACCAACATGGTCTGCGTCCAAAGCTCTGCCTACCTCAATGTCTACACCCCCTGGATTTGCTAGGGGAGGGAGGGCGGCTGAAGATTGGGGGCCCTCAGAGCTGCCATCTTCCCGCCCTATTCTCCACGGCATCACATTGTGTCCACAGCCGAGTCAAGGTTGCTGTTGGCCAACCATCTACATGCATGGCCGATTGGAGGCCGGGAGGGGAGTGGATTTTACAGACATTCATTGCGAGGGACATTTTGTTTCGCTTGCTTTGACCCAGTGTTCCAGACCCTCTCTTGGGTTGATCGCCATATTAGCTTCTCCCTCCTCAGCAGATCCCACTGGCTGCCTGGATCACCACACCCCAGAGCAGGAATTGGAGTTAGACTTTAAGATTGAGTGGACAGAGCCTGGTGACCCAACGCTGGAGATGCCCCCTTTGCCTGCTGACGCTGGCGTCCCCACCCTTGGAAAGCTTCTTCGAGCATGGGCTCAGCCAGTCCCACAGCCCCGCACCAGATTCCAGTCCCCTGCGAACATGTAACGTCGCAGCCTCTGTCATGTCCTTTGAGTCCCTGGATGGGCGTCTCGTCCCCGACAGCTAGGCTGCCTTCAGTAGCTTTCAAGCGGACCCCTTTAGAAACCGGGCTCCCTTTTCTCCATTCCTTCTGACCAGTGGATTTCTGGGACTCCCTTGAGCCGGCTTGAGGCGCTCCCCTCTTCCCTGGATCCCGCCCTGAGGCTGGAGCAGGGGGATCCCCGCGGGGCTGCAGCAGAACCCGCAGAGAACTGGATTCCCAGAAGACCTCAAGCGCGTCCCTCCGCCTCGGCGGGTCACCCCTGTCCCTGCTCACCCCTCCACCCCGTCCCGAGAAACAGAAACTCCCCGCTCTCCGGCCCCCTCCTCTCCTTCCAGGACCCGGTGCTGCTCGTCCCGCAGCAGCCGGCTTCCCCCGGTGGCCAGGAGCCAGGTGAGCGCTCACCTGGGGCTGGTGGGAGGGCGCGGTGTGGGGCGGGGATCCCTCCCGCCAGGGGCGGGGCGAGGCTGGTGAGGCCAATGGGGCGGGGGGCTCGTGGCCGAGGGGGGTGCTCCTGCAGCCGCGCCCTCCCCGCTCCGCCCCCCCTCCAACCCCCGCCCGGGTTTAAAGCCCGGCCAGCGGCTGGTGGCGGCGCTGCGAGCAGGAGCGGCGCGAGGACATGCGAGAGGGGTCGCGTCGCCGGCACCATGAGCCCCCTGCCCCCGCCGGCCCTGGCCGCACTCTGCCTGCTGGCGCTGCCCGCCGCCGCCGCCGCCTACTTCGGGTCAGTGCGCGCCGGTCCCCTGCCCGCGACCCGCCCTCCGCCCCTGCCTCTCGGGCCGCCGCGGGCCCACTGTGGCCGCCAGGTTGTCCCGGGGCCCCGGGAGGTCTCGAACCCAGACCTCAGCCCTGGCTGGGCGCCACCCGGCCCATCTGGCGTTCGCAGGGGCCCCCCACGCGACCTCCGGCTCCGCGTCTCGGATCCCGGGCGCACCTCCTGCCGGCCGCGCCTCTGCGATCCCTGCCCGCCGCTGCCCGCGACCCTCGGCCGCTCTCCTCTCAGAGTCCGGTCGCAGCTGCGTGACTCCGCCCCGGGCCCGGACCCTGGCCGCGTCCGCCCCCGCGCGCCCTGGCCGCGCCTGTCCCGGGCACCGATGCCCCTCCCGAGCCCGCCCGCCGCAGCCCGTGCCCCGTCGACTTCAGGCAGGGCTCCCTCCTGCCACCCGCGGTGGCAGGGACTCCGCCCTCGTCGCTCCGTCTTCGGCCCCCGGAGCTGTGGGGTGTGGTGGTGGTGTGTGCGCGCTCACGGTAATATGGGCATCCCAGAGGTACTATGGGGAGTGTCAGCCCGCATGTCAACCGGGGGACCCTGCCCTGGCTCCAAGTCCTGGCGTCAGGTGAATTCGCAGGAGAATGGCGTGAGAGAGGGCCAGGCGTTGGTGGGTACTTGGTTGGAAAGGAGACCGAATCGTGTGACACCCAGGGAGAAGGAATGGGCATGGGCGGGACCCCTGAGGGACTGTGTCATCACCCCTCATCTTTGACCCTGCGGTGGCGGGGACTTGGGGAAGGGAGGGTGGGCAGCGCTGGGTCTTGGATACCTGCTCTGAATTTGTAGATTCAGTCACTTTCAACCTTCTGTTCTGTGTCGTCATTGCCGGGATCATGGTGGGATTTACAGTCTGAGTGCGGCAGAGGCAAACAAACAAACAAAACCACCCGTCAGCTCCCCTGCTAGAGGCTGGGGTTCGGGGTGGAGTATTAGGGCGCCTGCTTTCAAAGCCCAGCCTTGCTACCTGCTAGCTGTGTGCCCTCCGCCCAGCCACTTAACGTCTCCTTGCCTCTCTCTTCTGTTTCTCGTGGGTAAAAAGAGGGCAGTCATGCCTATTTTCATGGGCTATCACGAGGATTGAGTTGGTATGTGGGGAACAGAGCCTGGCCCTTAGTAAATGCTCATCAAATACATGCCAGGGATGACGACTGTTAAAAGAGACCACGTCTAGGGCCTTGACATCCCAGTCCTGACAGGTTTCCGAGCTGGAACGGAGCCTAATTTGTTGGTGGTGATAATAAATACTGCGCTGAATAAAGGGTCTTCTGGAGCAGCCCTGGTGGTGTTTGGTAATGAGTAGGGCTGCTAACTGCCAGGTCAGCAGTTCAAAACCACCAGCCACGCCTGGTGAGAAAGACGATGTGGAGGGTGGGACTCTGTGGGGCACGTCTACTGTGTCTATAAGGTTGTAAGTGGGCTTCGGTTCAGTGGCACTGAGTTTGTTTGTCGTGCTTGGTGTGGGGGAGGGTCACCTGAGGTGGGCAGTGTAGGCTTGCCCTCAATGGCTGCTAGGTTCTCCCTGGGTTGTGGCGTTGTTGTCCTTGCAGGTCTATTGAAGCAGCAGACAGACAGGTGCTGCTGAGTTCTCTGATAGATGTTCTCTAGAATAGGAGGGCCAGGGGTCCTCAACCTTTTTCAACAGGGGGGCAGTTCACTGTCCCTCAGACCGTTGGAGGGCCAGACTATACTTAAAAAACAAAACTATGAACAAATTCACCGAGAACCTGAGATGAGTCGGCTGCTAAGCAGGACAGCAGCTGTGGCAAACACACCCGGTGGGCTGGATCAATGTCCTCGGTGGGCCACACGTGGCCCGCGGGCCGTAGTTTGAGGACCCCTGTTCTATATAATAAACTGGGGGCAGGTGACGTGTGTACACCTGTGACCCTCCCCCGTCACCGTGACATGGGACATTTCTGTCACCCTCCAGGATCTCTTCTGCTTCTCTCCCACCAGCCCCAAACTGCTGTCTCTCCATCCCCGCCTGTTCTAGACATTCACACACATGGAAGCACACCATTTGAAAGCTTCCATCTGTTTGGATGCATCCATCTCATGGATATACCAGTAGTTCATTCCTTTTGTCGTTGAGTCAGGCGTCGCTGCATGGATGTACAATTTAGAAATCCATGTACCAGTTGGCTGTTGTGTGTCAGTCTCCGATCAGAGCCGTTCTAAGTAAAGCGGCCGTCCATCACTCGGGTGGCATGTCTTTGCGGGGGAAATAGGTTTTTCTCTTGGAACTTATGCTGAGAATGAGGTGGCTGGCTCGTCTGGCAAGTGCATAGTCACCTTTAGGAGAGCTGGGCAAACAATTTTCAGAAGTGGTTGTACTGTTTGTCCCAGGCATGTCCGGGTACTCTGCATGCATGGCAACCCTGGTCTGTTTTCTTATTTTGGGCCAGTGGATGTAGATGGATATCTCCCTGTGACCTTAATTTGCATTTCCCCCCTGATTAGTGATATGGACATTTTTTTTCAAGTTCACATTGATCATGTGTCTACCTTTTTCACTGGGTCATTGGTCTCTCCACTGCTGGGTTGGAAGAGTTCCTTATTGAGGTAAACATCTTCTGTTAGAAAAGATTGCCAAGGGCTAAGCCCCGGTGGCGTCGTGGTTGTGCGCGGGACTGCGGCCCACTGGGACGGAGGTTCAATTCCAGCAGTGGGGCTGGGCCTCCTACTCCCACCACCGGAGAGCAGTGATGCCCCCCCCCCAAAAAAAAAAAAAAAGAAAGAAAAGATTGCCAATATCTTATCCTTGTCAGGGCCCTGCTGTTTCATTTTGTTGTTGTTGTCAGTGTCTTCTGATAAGTAGACATATCTTCATTAACATTGGGGGAGGCATAATTTTCTGTTTTCTGTGTCCAATCTCAAAACACAAAACAAAACAAACACAAGATGCTGCCTATCTAGAAAGTTGCCCAGAGTCACTCGGTGTTTCCTTCTAGAATTGTGTGGTTTTGGGGTTTTTTTGAGTTTTATATTTAGGTCTATGATTCGTCTTGAGTTGATTTATGTCTCATGTGAAGTAAGCTTTGCAGATTATTTCTGTTTTCTACGTTTTCTCCTGCGAGACCCACATGTCCCAGCCCTGCTTGTTAAAAGACGATTGTTTCCTGATCGATATCCCCGCTGCAATAAATGAACCTTGTATGCATAGGTCAATTTCTAAACTTTCCTAATCTATTCCATTCATCAATATGCCCATCCTCGTTCCAACAAGGAGTCCGGGTGGTGCCAGGTGCGATCCCTTGCTGGTAAGTGAACAGTCAGAGACCTGAACTCACCTATGGCTCCATGGAAAGAAAGATGGTGGGGAGGCAAGTGGGGGGGAGCGTGGTCTGTTCCTATCAAGACTGCAGCCTCCTAAGCCTTCGGGGCAGCTCTGATTGTGCCTATGAGGCCACTGTGAGTCTGAATTGACTTGCAGGCACCCAATCACCACTGCCGCCACGTCCTGATGCCACCAACCCCTACCGCTCTCGATGCCCATTGCTTTTTAAGTGCTCGATGTTCCCCAGGGGGGTCCTTTCTAAGACACGGTGTTTGATTATTCTAAGTCCTTTGTGTTTCCAAAAATGCTTCCGCATCAATATGCCGAGAGCCAACGCAGCTGGGCTTTGGGTCACGTAGAAGTCACCGTGTGGAGAGACGATATTGCCACTCCGTTGGGTCTCCAGATGGGTACACAGGGCCACCTCTCCCTCCAGTGCATCGCCGTTCGTCGTTCGCTGCGCTGAACCCTGGTTTGTCGCTTTCCGCGTGCGAGTCTTTCTGTGAAATGATTCCTCAAGCTATATGCATTTATATGGCTTTGGAAAAACACCGCCGTTTTAGACATTGCAATGGATGTTGAGAAAACTAGGGTTTGGGGCCAGAAAGGGTAAAAGAAATTGTACTGCGTTGGGGTGGTGGGTTGGAAGCCAGATGTCGCTGATAGGAATCACTATGTTGGGGGAAGGAATTTAGGCCAGCTTGTCCCTGGCGGACTATAACCCTTCGGGAGTTGGG
>PVJH01026054.1:0-30629 GCA_004026705.1 Nesogale talazaci | reverse complement strand
TTGGTTTGGGGTCGATCAGAAACCTTCTGTGGTTGCCAGACTTTTCTCGCCCCCAGGTTGTTACTCAGCCTGGTGAGGGGGCGTGGCTGGCGGTTTGAGCGGCTTTGTTCTAGGGGCTTTGTGCAGGGCTGGACTACGGGGTGTGCTGGAGACTGAGAGCAGGAGTGGGCGGCTCTGTCAGCTGGTGAGGTTGTGTCACATGTGGGTGCCACTGCTGGGGGACAGCTGCCTTGAGTGAGGCTTTCGGACCCACATGTCACACAAGGGCCCCAGCAGAGGCTGTGTAGACCTGGCCCGTGTGTGTAGACGTGTATGAGCGTGTGTATGAGTGCATGTATATGTAGGGTGTGAGTGTGCATGTGTGAGTGTGTATGTGTACGTGTGTAAGCGTGTGTGAGAGTATATGTATATGTAGGTTGTGAGTGTGTATGTATGTGTATGTGTGAATGTGTATGTGTACGTGTGTGAGAGTGGGTAGCTTTGTGTGTGTAGGTGTGAGTATGTGTGGCTTTGCGTGTAGGTGTGTATGAGTGTATAGGTGTGTACCACTGTGTAGGCATGTGTGTGTATGTGTAGGTGTGAGTATATATGTGTATAGGTGAGTGTGTATGTGTAGGTGTGTGTAAGTGTGAGTATGCATGTGTAGGTGTGAGTGTGTGACTGTGTGTAGGTGTATGAGAGTGTGTGGTGTGTATCAGTGTGTAGGCATGTGTGTGTAGGTGTGAGTGAATGTGTGTGAGTATGTAGGTGTGTGTGAGCGTGTGTGAGTGTATGCGTAGGTATGAGTGTGTGAGCATGTGTGTGGGTGTGAGTGTGTGAGCATGTAAATGTGAGTGTGTAAGTATTAGTGTGTAGGTGTGAGTGTGTGTGAATGTGTAGGTATGAGTGTGTGTGACTGTCTAGGTGTGAGTGTGTGAATGTGTAGGTGTGTGAGTGTGTGTGAATGTGTAGATGTGTGTGAGCATGTGTGTGAGCATCTAGGTGTGAGCGTGTGTGGGTGTGAGCGTCTAGGTGCAAGTGTATGAATGTGTAGGTGAGTGTGAGTGTGTGTGAGCGTGTAGGTGTGAGCGTGTGTGTAGGTGTGAGCGTGTACGTGTAGGTGAGTGTGTGTGTGAGCGTGTGTGTAGGTGTGAGCATGTGAGTGTGTATGTAGGTGAATGTAGATGTGTGAGCGTGTGTGTGAGCATGTGGGTGGGTGTGTAGGCGTGAGCATGTAGGTGTGAGCGTGTGTGAAGGTGTGTGAGCGTGTGGGGGAGCATGTGGGTGTGAGTGTGTAGGTGTGAGCATGTATGTGTAGGTGAGTGTGTGTGAACGTGTGCATGTGAGTGTGTAGGTGTGTGTGAGCGTGTGTGTTCCCATGCAGCCTCTCCAGTGACCCGGTGATCACTGCTCACCTGAGCTTCTTTTCGCTCCCCGAGGTCAAGTGGCTGTTCACGAAGCCCAAGGAGGTGCCATTGAACATGAAGGACACGCCCACGGCACCCTTGTTCCCTACAGGGAGAGGCAGAAAGAAGAGGTCACAATAGTGCACAACTTACAGACAGACAGATAGACAGACCCAGTGCCCCAGTCGAGGCTCACTCAGAGCGAGCCCCTGTGGGCTTCCAAGGCAGCGTACACCCTCCCTCTCCCCCTCCCTCACTGCACCCCTTCACTGCAGCGACTCCACTCCAGACCCCTGGGGCGGGGGGGGGGATGAGAAGTGGGGGCCCAGCGTCCGCAGTGGCTGCCTCTCTGGACCCCCTGCCTTTCTCAGGCTCTGCGGGTTGGACTTCCTCCAGCGACTTATCTGAGAGCCGAGTATGGCCACTCCCATGACCCCAGGGTGTGTCCAGACCAGGGGAGGTCGTGAGGGGCCACGGAGTGGGTGTCGGGGACTGAGGGTGGGAATTCCTTCAGAGGACAAGGAGGACAGCCCCCCTCGCTTTGCCGGTGCTCCCTTGGGCAGCGAGCAGGAATGGGGTGGCGGTGCGGGTGGGTGGGGGCAGCCTGGAGGTTCTTGGTGTGGCTGAAGGCTGTTTGTGGTTGAGGCTGAGGGCACTGCACCCTCAACTGCACCATTTCTGTTTCCTGTTTCCCTGGGGGCTCTGAGCTGTTCCTGACGCCCACGGGGAACCTACACCCCCCCCCCACACACACACCTATCACCACAGGAGACACCTACATCCCCCAGACACACCCAGCCATCTCACACCAGTCACACCTCACATAACACTCACAGATGCACTGGAGGACTCACATTCTGAAACACACGCTTGTCTCACACACAAAGAGACAGACAGACACACACACCCTCCTATAAGAGGCTCACACTCAAACTCTGATTCGTTCACAAAGTCTCACACTCACACACCCATCACACATACACACACAAATGACTCACAATGGATGCATAAAAACACGCTCACACAAAACAGACTCACAGACCTCGCTCACTCACACTGAAGGACTCAGATTCACAAACACATGCTCACACTTCATAGATACTCACAGATGCTCACTCAGATTCACACATGCAGTTTCCATCACACACACATCACGCATACTCACACGTGTTCGCTCATACATTCACCTAGGCAGACGCACATGTGTACACACGCACAGGTTCACTTACATCCCCCACAATGCACTCACGCACTCACACACTCATGCACATACAGCTAACTCACTCACACATCCTTAATAGACTCACACAAGTATGTGCTCACCCATGTCACACTCAGGTATCTACTCTCTCACACACGCAGCTCACTCAGCCTGACCTACCTGCACCTCTCACGTCCACACACGCACTCACACCCAAACGCTCACACCCACAAACCTGGGCACACACTCACAGACACACACTGATCCTGAGTCACCCACCCTGGTCTCACTCAGTTCTCAAAGCTGCCCCCCTGCTCCCCCTGCCTCCCCCCACTACACTCACACTGGTCCCCACTGGATCACGGGTCCAGCCTGCGTAGAAACTGATGGGGGATGGGCCAGTCCAGCCAGGGGTTGCCTTTGTAAATATAGTTTTATTGGGACACAGCCACTTCTGTTCATTCCCCGCCCCCCCTCCCCGCCCTGCTTTCAGGACACACCTACGACAGAGAGAGGTGACCTTGAGTGTTCTGACGCACTGGCCCCCCAGCCCTCTCCAGCACAGTGCGCTGACCCCTTGACTGCGGGGGGTTCTAGGAGGTAGGGCCGGATGGCGGGGCACTCCATGCCTGGGTGGGGCGGGGCGCCTAGGCGGGGGGCGGGGTGGGGGCGGGGCACTCGATGCCTGGGCAGGGCGGGGCCCTCACCCAGCGTGTTGGCGATGCCCGTCTTGACGTTGTCGGTGCAGATGTGGCTGATGCGGTTCTCGTGCTCCGGCTTGGCCAGCACCACGATGCGCATGTTCCACAAGGAATGGACGGCCATCTGGGGGCGGCACAGAGTGGGGGCTCGGCAGCCGCTCAACCCCTGTCCCGGCTGGGCCCCCCCTCCTCCCAGGGGACTCCTGACCAGGACCTATAGGTGAGAGGGAATGGGGCCTAGCGGTGTGAAGGCGAAGACATAAGGAATGGTTTCCAGGGGCACTGTGTGCCTGTCTGGAACTGGAAGGGGGTGGGGACACAGGAGGCCCAGACTTCTTTGGAAGTGGGCTTTGCAGGCTCCAGCTGAACGAGCCCTGCTGCTCACTGGTTTTGTTCCTCAGCTGCCCTGCTGTTCACCTGTCTCCTTGCTCACCTGTCCTGGGACACTGCTGCTCACCTGTCCTGGGGCCCTGCTGCTCACCTGCCTGCCCTGGACCCCTCGGCTCACCATTTTAAAGGTCATGCTGGTGATTTCCTGGAGGGAGTGCTTGAGGACCTCCAGCCACTCCTTCTCCCCCAGGGGGTCTTCCTGGGTGCCGATGACATAGATGTCGTGGGGGATGTAGTCGGCCGAGTCGTCTCGAGTCTTGCCCTGCCCCTTGGAGAGAAACCAGGACGTGATCTTCTTGGGAGGGGGGGCGTTACCTTCAACAGCAAAACCCAACACCAAGTGAGTCAAAGGCACAGTCATTCAACGGCAATAGGAGAGTTACAAAGGGGGCTTGGGGAGGTATGGGGTTGGGGGGCTTGGGGTGTTGGTCACAGAGTTGATTCTGAGTCAAGCCCCACCCCACCCCACCCCACCCCCGTGCAGAGCAGATGTGCCCCACGGACTTTCAGGGCTGGACCCTTCCAGGAAGCACTCTTCCTGCCCCTTGTCTTTCCAAGGGCCTGCGTGGGTTCAAACCGCCAGCTTGGATCGGCCGCGTCATCCACACAGCGCGACTTAGGGCTAGGGATTTGGTCACAGGGCAGGGAGATGGCTGTGTCCTGGGCTTGTTCTGGTGGATCCAGCGGTCACGGAGCAGATCTGTATTCCAGCCAGCAAGTCACACCTGTTTGCTTGTCTCCCGGAGGGCAATCCAGCCAGGGCATCGTCCTGAGCCCCACTCCCTCCCTGAGTGTCCCTCCCCCCTCCCGCCTTCTCCATGCTGTGTCCGGAGAGATGCTGCCGTCCCGTCTCCGTGGCCCACGGTGCGGCGTCTTTCTGAGAGGCCCAGGGTTGACGCACTTTGAACGCTGTGACCGGTGTCTCTCGGGATGCTGAAGCCAACGGTGGACTTGAACGCACAGTTCTGGGTCCGGAGGGATTTGCCTCGTTCACTGCAGGGCTGGTCTCAAGCAGCCCGGTGGCGTCATGGTGGGTTGCTAGTGGGCCGCTCCGAACCACCAGCAACTTCTCGAGGGAAAGACGGGACTCTGACTGCTGTAACAAGTGACCATCTCAGAAGCCTTCAGGGGCAGTTCGACCCTGTCCTGAAGACTCGCTGGGAGTTGACATCAACTCGACGGAGGTGAGTGTGGTGTTGCGGCTCGGCAGAGACAGCCGAGGACACTGCCTATGGGATGGACGTTGTCTTTGTTTCCTGCCTGTGAGTCGGCTCCCAATTCCTGAGGACCTCGGCAGGCCCAGGGCAGCGACCCCCAGGGTTGGTGGCCAATCGGATGGATAGCTGGGATGCCCAGAACTTCCATGGGCCGCTGGACCTTTCTTCCTTTTATGTTGTAGTCCAGAAAGCCTTGAGGAGCCAGTGCCACATGACCATGATGGGGGGAGAGGGGCCTCCCCTGGCAGAGGGTGGGGGTTGTGCCAGAGGCTGCTGGCTGGGAATGAAACCTGGGTCTCCTGAGTGGGAGTCGAGATTTCTACCACGGAACCACTGCTGCCCCTCCCCTTTCCTGGGAATTAGTGAAGCTGAGAACTGAACGGGTCCCTGAGAATGGTTGCTCCAATCTCTGGGCACTATAAGAGGTTAAGGCAGTTGGCTACTAACGGTGCCTCCAAAGAGGGTCCTGGAGGCCCAGCTTGACTGCAACATACACAGAGTCACCCTACGTCAACCTCAGAGGGAGGGCATGGCACGCCATGTCCATTTGAACAGGGAGTTGGACCATGGCAGGAGGACAGGTCTGCTTCCCCAGCACTACCCACAAAGGATGAGTAATAAGGTTTTCTCCCTTTCCAGAAGGGAACTTTGGCTCCTGGGTGTCAAGAAGCCAAGAAGGGCAATGACCTGGCCACCCATGTCTCCCGGAGGGGTCACTGACAGGGCTCGGTCAGCTCCGGCTGGTGTGAAGGGTGCCCCCTGCAGCTGTGTGTGGAAACGGCAGGGGCTCTGCCGGCCAGGGGCAGAAGGAGAGAGGCTGTCTGTCCTGTGCCTGGGCCCTTGAGTGGGAGGTGATGGAGCCAGGCAGGAAGGACAGGGAGACAAGGGCAGGACATCCTGGGACATGGGCCAGGACACAATGTCAGTGCTGTGCTGAGGGGTTGGAGGAGGGTGGGCTGAGAGGGTGGTGGGTTCTCTCCACTGACCACCTGGCTGGCCGCTTGCCCCCCATTCAGAGATTAGCCAAGGTGGGACTTCATCCCCAGACCTCCTGGAAGGGTCAGTGCCCAAGCCCTTCCCTGGGGGAGGCCGACTGCTTGCACTTGGGGCAAGGAGAGGGGGGACCCGGAGGGGTGGTAGAGAAGGCACCGGGCCCAGGCAAGCCTGGACTTCAGAGACACGATGGGATGTCTCTGGGGTCCAAGTTCTCCCGTGCACGGCCTGCTCATGTGAGATCCAGGTTCGCTTTGCGTGAGCCGGCAGATGTGCACCTCCCTTTCTCTTGAGGATGGATACCGAGAAGTCGCTTGTTGCTTATCCGAAACTCGAATTGAACGGGGCAGCCTGTGCTTTTCTGTGGAGTGGAGAATCTCTGTGCCTGAGAGTACTCAAACGAACCCCAACAGGGCAGTCTGTCGGCGGCTGTCTGTCTGTCTCCCCCTCCTCAGAGGTGCGCTTCTCCCCTAGAGTTACATGCCCCAAACGTCTTCACTTTGATGTCCGGATCTCCACCTAGAACGTTCTGGGGGTAGTCCAGCAGTGAAACTCTCACTCGTCAGCCGCTCAGTGGGAGAGATTCGTGGCAGTTGGGGTAAAAGTGATAGCCTTGAATGGCCAGGGGGCACCCCTCTCTGCCCCTCCTGGCTTGCTGTGCGTGGACTCCAGGACTCCAGGCTTGGTCTTTGGGTCCTGTGTTTGCTGACGGGAGCCCTGGTGGTGCGGTGGTGAGGTGCTCGGCTGCTGATCCAGAGCTTGGCGGTTTGAACCCATATGGGTGCTCGGCGGGACAGAGAGACGTGGCCGCCTGCTGGCGCGTCACCATGCTAGCCTGGGAAAGTCTGTGGGGCAGCTCTGTCCTGTCCTGGGGGGCCGCTGGGACCAAGGGGAGCCCTCAAACTCCTGTCAGAGTCACAGCCTGGGAAAAACCCAGAGGATCTCTTCGATCCTGGGCTTGGTCTCTGGCTGGTTCGGAGGCTGCACTTGGGTACAGTTCCCAGAGTGCACGTCATCTCCTGCCCATCACCCCAGGGAAGGGTGCGGCTGGGGATGGGGGATGCACGTGGGGCTACCTGTGGGGCGGGCGAGGGGCGCGGGGCGCGGGGCGGTGATGATCTACGTACCCATGTTCCAGGTGCCGATGAAGATGGTGATCATGTCGGGCTCAGGCTGTTCCGAGTGCTTGTTCTTCATCTGCTGGAGCAGCTGGCAGAAGCCCTCCCTCTTCTGGGGATGGAAGGACAGACAGACTCAGACAGGCTCTGTCTCTCCCATCCCCCTTCCAGCGTCAGCAGAACCCAGAGGCTCGAGAGGGTGTCTTTCTCAGAGCCCGGGCCCAGCAAGGCCAACGTGGGGATTCAGGGCCTCGTCCACCCCTCGGAGAGGCCAGCCGGGCTGTGGTGAGTCCCGGGCGGCAGCCCACGAGGGGTTTCTCCTGTGGCCCTGGCAGGGGTCTCTCTCATCTGCAGAGTGGGGTGGGGGGGCAGACATGGAAGGCGGTGGACTGGATTCTTGGTGAGGGACTGAGATCTAGAGGGTGGAGGCAGAAGGCCTCACAGCCCACCTTGGAGAATTGAACCAGACCCGGCTGTGAAGTCCATTCTGATGCCCGGGGGCCATACGTAGGGCTCGTGCGGCTGTGTTGCCAGGGCAGCTCTGTCTCAGCAGCTAAAAGGAGGCCCGGGGGGGGGGGTAGGTGGGATTGGGGGGCAGACCATCAATCACTCCTTATGCGAGTTCAGGTTGAAGCTGAAGGAAATGAAGAGCAGTCCCCCAGAGACGAATACAACCTGAAGCCCATCCCACCTGGATCTCAGAACATTTCGGGGACAGATGTGCTGTGTGGCACATGGATGACAGAGGACTTGAGGGGCTGTGGGAGGGTCCCCAGAGCACCCTTCCCCAAGAAGGACAAAGGTCATTAAGAAGACGGGAAAGAGAGGCAGGAGCCAGGCTGATATCAGGAGAGCCTCCGACACTCGCTCTCCACTCAGGCAAATGTGTAAATGTTAGACTCGAGGCAACAGAAGGGCCCGGCACAGAACTTCTGCGTGCAACTCCAGAAGACAAAGCTGGAACGTGATGACGAGACGTGCAATGACCTGGAGTCAGAAAGGAGCCCCAGTGGAAGAACTCGCACGGCGCATCTCAAAGTGAAAGAACTCGAGGAAACATCTGAGCCTCCGTCTGTAATAAGGAAGGAGCCCGTGGGTGTGGCGGTCATGTACGTAATGTCGATTTCATGATCGGGAGTCTAGCGGTGGAGTCTAGCCTGTCAACCTGGAGATAGCCAATGGGACCTCTGTGGGCATGGCTTTCTCTGAGAATTCTGGGAAATCTCGTGATATTTCCCTGATGTAGATGAGAGACCACCTCCCCAGTGGTTGGGAGTCGCTCCACTGACAAGACAAGATGGCAGCCTCCAAGGAACCAGAAGAGCCAGAGGAGAAGCCACACGGCCTTAACCAGACCTCTGAAGCCGGAACAGCTACAGAGAGACTGCTGCCAGTGCTGAGATGTTTCTATCATCAGTGGGTACTGCTGATGGACCCCGGGCCCTGGAAATGAGGAGCCATGAGGGGATCTCTGCCAGAGCCGGGACTCTGCGCCCACTGGCCTGTGACCTTGTGAGTCGGAAGGACACTTTATAGACTGGTATTGGACCTATGGGCTAATATCGGACTTATGACTTTGGACTGGACTAGGTTGGGATGCCTTCTCAATGTTCCATTCCTCTTGTATGTAAACCTTTCCCTTATATCCATGTGCGTGTCTATGATTATGTTTCTCTCGTCTACCCGAGCAACACAATAGTCTACCACGATGGGCAAGATATAGGCTGACGAAAAGAACAGTCACTGCGCCACAAAGAACTAGTCAACATGCCACCATTCCAGGATGAGCCACATGGGCAAGAAACTATGGTGCTGAAGGAAGAAGTCCAAACTGTGCCAAAATAAGACTCTGGGAACAGATGGAATGCCTAATTGAAACGTTTCAGCCACCTGACTGAAAGGACTCAGTCATCTACTCCGGGAAATCTGGAGGACGATTAACTGACCATCTGATTCTAAGAGACCCTGATTTGTACCCATTCTACAAAGAAGTGACCCAACAGATGGTTCACACGATAGAACAGTCATTCATGTCATACGTCAGTAAGATTTTGCAGACATTCGCCCAACAGCGGGTGCAGCCACACATTGACAGATAGCAACCAGAGGTTCGGGCCAGATTCAGAAGAGGGCTGGGGATAAGGATGGTCGCTGCTGATGTCAGATGGATCTTGACTGACAGCAGAGAAGACCAGAAAGATGTTTATTTGTGGGTCATTGACTCTGTCAACGGACAGAGTGAAACAAACAAAGTATGGATCCTTGCGGAAAACGGGGATCCCAGACCGCCTCATTGTGCTCACGCCAGAACCTGTACCTGGATCAAGAGGCGATCCCTCCAGCCGGACAAGGGGATGTGGCAGGGGTTACAATCAGAAAAGGTGTGATCCAGGGTTGCATTCCCTCACCCCACTCGTTCCATCTGTGTGCTGAGCGAATAACCAGGGCATCTGGATTACGTGGAGGAGAACGTGGCTTCGGGATCAGAGCAAGGCTTAGTGACAACCTGGGCATGCAGACGGCGCAGCCCTTGCTGAAGCAGACAAAGGATGTCAGCCTTCAGTGCGGACCACAACTGACAGTAAAGAAAACACAAAGCCTCTCAGCTGGACCAACAGGTAATGGCGTCAGGTGAGACAGAGAAAGGACTGCCTCTTGCTGGGACCCACAAGCCTGGTCAGGGAGGCAGTCATCTAGTCATTTTCTGCAAGGATCCATACTTCGTTATGTTTCACACAGTCCGATGCCTTGACATTGCTGCATTCCTTTGAGGGCGGAGAGCGCACCTGACCCAAGCCAGGGTTCCGTGGCCTTGTAGGTGTGGGGAAGTTGGACGTTGAACAAGGAAGACCCAAGAAGAATGGATGCAAGTGAATTGTGGTGCTGGGGAAAAGTCTCCCAAGTCCCACGGACAGCCAGAAGAGGCCACACATCTGTCTCAGACGATCCTTAGAAGCTAGGATGGCAAGATGTCACCTCACGGACCTTTGGGACACGAGGAAAAGGACCTCACACATTCTGGGTCAAGTGGGGGCAGCAAAAACGCAGAAGGCCCTTGACGGGGTGGACAGACACAGCGGCTACAGCAATAGATTCTGTCATGGACGGCGCAGGGCTGGATGGTACTTTGTTCGCCCAATAACAACCACCTTCAGCAGACTTCTATCCCATGGTGCTGCTGGCTGGTTTCAGACCACCAGCTCTTAACTTAGTAGTCGTCTGGTGCAAACTCCATTGCCGCCATCAGATCAGGGTGGGGAGAGAGCTGGCAGACTGCCCTGAGCCCTCAGTCTTTTGTCAGACGAGCTGTGACTGCCCACCCAGCCGGCCTCCTCTCTCTGAGCTCAGCTTCCCACCGCGTGCCTGGGGATTTGTGAGAAGCCGGGGTGCCCCAGCACTCAGGGAGGCTCCGACCAGGCAAGCGTTTGGCCCCCTCTCTGCGAGCCTCAGGAGCGGGCTGCCCCATACCTTGGAGTCGGCAAAGACGTACTCCTTCCGTAGGGTCTTCTCCTTCTCGGTCTCCACCACGATCACCAATTTGTTGGGGAACTTCTGAGACTTGACGAGCTGCAGAACTGAAGACAGACACCAAGTTCGACCACCTGCTCACGCAGCCAACAGGTGCCTTTTCTATTCCCAGGGTTGTCTGGAATCGCACAGCCTCTCACTGCCCTCTACAGGAAGGGCCCACTGTGTCAGAGGCTGTAGAAGGGGCTCAGGCCAGAAGAGTCCTGTCTGTCTGTTCTTCTTTCCTCTCTCCCTTCCCTTCCTTTATTCCTTCCATCCACTCACCCGTCCACCCATCCATCTTTTCAACCATCTACCCACCCATCTGCTATTCCTTCCATGCATTCATCCAGCCATCCATCCACCCATCCTTCCATTCAACCTTCCTTCCACCCATCTATCCATTCATTCATTTACGCATCCATCCATCCATTTGTACACCCGTCCACCTCTCCTTTCATCCATCCATTCTTTTTTTCTGCATAATTTTTCCATCCATTCTTCTATCTACCCATCCATCTATCCGCTTATCCTTCAATCCATCCATCCATCCTTCCATCTACCCATCCTTCCATCCATCTATCCATCTTTCCATCCATCCATCCATTTGCCCACCCGTCCACATTTCCTTCCTTCCATCCATCCATCCATCCATCCATCCATCCATCCATCCATCCACCTATCCATCTCTTCTTTCTTGGGCTCTTCCTCTCCACCCCTTCTCTGTCATCACTCCCCCCATCCTTTAGCTCTTTCTTTCTACCTCCCTTCTGTCCTTCATTCTTTTATTATGTTTTAATTGAGATAAATATTTTTAAAGAAACCATGAATCTATTTATTTTGGTCAAACTGTTCTGGGAGTAGTTCTGGAGTGTTGAGCTCTGCAGGCTGACTAATCCTGTCCTCAGTAACCAACAACAACAACAAAGAAAGAACCCCCCAACTTTGCTCAGGTGCAACGCCATCCAGAGGAAAAGAAGGGCGTAGAAAATCCCAAGACAGGTGCAAACAAAGAGTTCGTGGGACTCATGGAGCCTGCGGACCTCGGTCTCTATGACTCAGAGGCCAGCAGCACTAGACGGTGCCCGCTACCACTGCCAGCTGCTCTGATGAGGATTGGGTTCAAAGGTCCTGGACAGAGCGGGACAAAACGTGGATTCAACTCAGACTCTTCAAAGAGACCAGGCTGCGTGGTTGGCGAGAGAGACCGATAGGACTCCCCTCAAGGTCAGGGCCCTTAGTCAGGTTTGGAACTGGACTCTTGTCTACGGTGAAAAGGGCAACATTCACCTGCAGAAAAATTGCCGGGCGTTAGGCTCAGAGGAGGGACAGACAGGAAGCACAGGGCGGCCATGGGACAAGGGAGGGTCCACGGAGGGATGCCGATGGAGGGTCTGAGCTGGAACGGCTGGGAATTACTGGCTGTAAAACTAGCTAGCTTGCTCCCTCCCTTCTGTCTGGACCCCTCCCAATGCTTCTGCTGTGAAGCTCTCCCGTTATGCTCAGACTCACACATATGCACACGTGCTCCTGTTTATGCCCGTGAGTCTGTCCTGACTCCCATTGAGCCCTGTGTCTGAAGGGACCTGGACCCCTGAGGGTTGTGCTTTTGACAGCAGATGACCAGGCCTCTCTTCCAAGGTGCCTTTGGGTGGAACGGACCCGCTGGCCTTGATTATCGGCTGAGCGCTGGTCATGATGCCCACCACAGTGGAGGGTAGACTGCATGTCGTTAAACTGTCTTTCAGCACCTGAACCGTGCAGGGGCAGTGTGTAGAGACAGGATGGATCGGATGGATTCCCACTGGGGGAGGACGGACAGACGGAACACACACACACACACACACACACACACACACACACACACACATTCCCAGGGAAGGGTGTGCCAAGTGTGACCCCATTTCCACCAGGTCCCTGAGTCGGGAAGCCCTCAGGAAGGAGTTAAGACAAAAGGGGCTACAGCTGGGCAGGAGAGACCCAGGCAGTGGCCCGAGGCTGGTGTCCCAGGAGTGGGCTTTGTATTATGGATTGAATTTCATCCCTTCCCAAACATGGTTGGAATCCTGGTCCCGACCCTGGGGGACGCTGTCCCATGTGAGAGTGGGGTTTCCCATGTGAAAACGAGGTCCTGTCACTCACTGATGGGTTTCAACTGGTTCACACTGTTTCCACAAAACCATCCCTAGTTTTTCGCTGTAGTCCGAGAAGTGGTTGTAAAAATGACCGCATGGAAGCCACACATGCACTTTCCTTACTCTCTTTATTACTGAGTAGCCTAAGGACCCATCATCAGGTCCATGCCGTCCACAGATATGAAAAGTGAGGTGGAACGAGGCTTCTAATGAAAGTGAGGTTCATTACAAACCAGGGCACGGATCCAGAAGCCATGTGGAAAAGTTTTATTGCTCTGTGGGGGGGGTGGGGGTGGGCTTCAGGTGTTACTTCATATTTTTTCATTGCTATTTTAAGACTTCTTATAATCTAGTTCTGGATACCTCTTTTTTTTTTGTTTGTTTGTTTGTTTGTTTTTTGGGCATCACTGCTCTCCGGCGGTGGGAGTAGGAGGCCCAGCCCCACTGCTGGAATTGAACCTCCGTCCCAGTGGGCCACAGTCCTGCGCACATCCACTATGCCACCGGGGCTCAACCCTTGGATACCTCTTTTGTTGTTCCGATTTAAGTATTCACTGTGTGAAATAATAGATTGCCGTTTGGTCTATCTTTTTTTTTAATACTTGAAATGGTCACGAGGACAGCAAACCGGCTGTTAAAATGATTTCAGTCACACCACTGCTGTCAGGGTCGGTGGGTCCTAGGCGTCGTCCTTCTGATAAAAGGACAGAACAGGCAGCAGACAGCTCAGGAGACAGGACCAGGGTCTCCTGGGAACCAAGGGACCTTCCTCGGAGCCAACAGTGAGGAGAGAGCCCTCCCTGAAAGCTGGCACCTCGAAACAGCCCTGCTGCCTCCTAGCCCAAGAGAGAATCGCGCCAGCCCTTTGGCGCTGCCCGCCTGTGATGTTTCTACCATGGCAGCACCATGAAGGGACAAGGACACCTTGCTTCCAGCCCTGATGCTGCCCAGGGAGGGCACACTGGCTCACAAGCAGATGGCCTGCAGGAGGAGGAAGGAGGGAGGGGTCTTACTTTTCTTGTGGCTGTAGAACTTGTCTTCTGAACCATCCTTGGACTTCTTAATGATCAGTTTCCCAGACTCCACGTCCACCTTGAGCTGTACTTTCTGAGGAATCCCCAGGGACTCAGACTTCACCTGCAGGGAGGAGGCCCAGGTTGGAACGGTTTTTCACAGACTGGTAGCCAGAGCCTGTGTCCGTCCTCCATGCTAGCCAGTTCTGCATGGCTGTGCCCCTGGGGTCTGGGCGGGGAGCACTGGGATGCGATTTCCCAGCACCCCCTGGGTGAGGGCCACACATCCACAAACCCGTGGCCTCTCTGCAAGCCATTCGGGGGGCAGGAGCCTGACTTGTCCGCGGTGTGCCCCGTGGCTTGGGTGGAGGGGAGAGGAAATGAAGGGAGGATGTTCACCCAGAGACCCGCTGGACAGTGCTCATGACGCTGATGTGCTGGCTGCCCCTAAGGCATGGTGAACTGGAGTCTGATGGCCTCAGCGCTCAGGACACCCAGCGAGTGCACTGGACTTAGGGTCATGAGAAAACTAGCCGCTGCTGAGCAGACAGGCTTGAAAATGGAAATGTGCCTTAAGAGGGAATGATTGGGGTTAGAGAAGAGAGAGAGAGAGAGAGAGAGAGAGAGAGAGAGAGAGAGAGAGAGAGAGAGAGAACAGGGACCAGAGTAGGGACCCTCCCAGCATAATTCTCCTGCACAGTGAGTCTCCCAGTGCCCCTCATCTTGACGGGGCCAGGAATTGGGTCTTTCATGGAAACAGGGAGACCTCCGGTCCAACATGGCCTATATTCACCACGAGGCGCTGACGACCCCAGTCCCGACCCTTTCACAGCCTGGAAGTCTCCTTCCCCTGGGCCAGACGCCAACCCCTCTCCCCAAACCGTGGGCACAAGCTCGGGCTCTGCTGACCTCGAAGGTGACGGGAGGGATGAGGGAGCGTCGGTGTGGTGTCTCCGGGCCCTCATGCAGCAGGGCCTTGACCTGTGGACAGAAGCACACAGGGCAGCTCAGGGCCCACACACCTGGGTGTCCTCTGAGCAAGGAGGGAGCCCAAAGAGAAGCCCGGAGGCACTGCCAGAGCCCTTGCGGTACCTTATCTTCAATGGAAGACAGCAGGCTGGTCAGTTGGCTGAGTTTGGCCACCATGTTGGCGGGGTTGGCCTCACCAGGCACCTGAGGGAGGGAAGAGAGAACAGTGAGGAGCAACAGCTCAATCTCCCAACAGCCCCTGCCCCCAACAGGCCCCTGGTGCAGAGTGGAAGTCAACCACCCCAAAATGGCCTTGGCCCCAGTCCATCTCTCTTCCTTCTTCCCTCCAATGTGCTTCCCCGCCCACCGCTGCTCCCCCTCAGCACTAGGCCTGTCCTTGATCATGAACTTTGCTCTGTCCTCTCTCCATGGCCCTCGTCTTCCAGATGCATGTCCAGGATGCAGTCGCCGCCACTGCTCAGAAGCCCGCCCCGCAGGCTCCCCAGCCCACCCGCCGCTCACTTGGCAGGAAAAAACAACAAAGAGGCCGGGCCCAGCAATTAAGAAGGTTTGAACTCTAGTCCATCAAGGACAAGGGTCCGTAGTCGCCCTAACGGGGTCCTGAGTGGTTCTAGCGTGCGGGGTAGCCCCTCTCTAAGGGGGTTGGGATATCATCCATTTTGGGAGTGTTCTACCTGGCTTCCCACTGCTCAAAACTCAAGCTCCCAGCCACCGCCGGGTCAGTCAGACTTAGGACTGACCTGTCCCTGGGGCTTTCTGAGACTATGGCTCTTTATGGGAGTAGAGAGAGCCTCATTTTCCTCCCTTGGAGCAGCTTGTGGATTTGAACTGCAGATCTTGGGGGTAGCAGCCTGATGTGTAACCATTGGGCCACCAGGGCTCCCTCTCCCGCCTCTCCCTCCCTCTCCACACTCTTCGGCTCTGTGGGACCCCTGTTCCTCCTCCCCATGAGCCGCAGTCGCTGTGCGGCCCCGAGTTCGGATTTCACCCGGAGAGGACATGAGTCTCTGCCCTCAGGCAACAGCAAAGGTCCCTGCTCCCTGGTGATGGTGGTGGCGGCGGTGGGTGGTGGGCTTTGCGGCACAGCACAGCTCAGTAAGCCCCTCCCTGGACATGTGGGTGCTCCCCGGAGAGCGCGGAGTCCCGTCACCTTCCCAGACCAAGGGTGCCACTCAGCCACCCCGCCCCCACTGCCGATGGCATGGAAGGGCACCCTGGAGAGGACCTGGCTTCCCCATAGGCGCGTCACCTCCGAATGCAGTGAGCAGTGTTTTCTGCCCATCTGAGCGGCAGGGCACCATGTCTCTCTTTTGGCGGCCCATGGGGCGTGGCACTGGGCTGCTGCCCTCAGGATTAGCTGTCCAACCTGCCGGTCGCTCTGCAGAACACAGACTGACGGTCTGGAAGCCCTGTCCCAGGCCGGGGCTAGGAGTTGGGGTGACCTGATGGCAATGGGTGTGAGTGTGGGCATGGCTCAGGAGGTAAGGTCTAGCATGCGTTGGGCATGTCTGCACCACACCACATTCCCCATCGGGGACTCTCCTTCCCGGCTTTAAACACGGGGTCACCCTGACTTCTTGGCGGGAATGTCTTTTTTTTTTTGTGGAGGGCAGAAATCTTTTTGTTTGGTTTCGAACTGCATCCGCCCCATCTTCCACCTGGCACCCTGGATGTCCCTTTGCCTGTGCCCGTCAATTTCCAGGACGCCTTGAGCTGTGCAGAACCTTCTCCAAAGCCCTGGGGTCCTGCACCCTAGCTGCCCTGAGACGCGTACCCCCCGCGCCCCCCTTCACCTTGCTCTTCCTGGGACCACACCCACCCTCACTGCCCCTCTGGGCGCCTGACCCGGTGGCTCTTCACAGGAGTACAGAGCCCAGCCTTGCTTTCCCTGGTGCTTTCAAACGGCCCACCTTGCTGCTGACTGCAGCCCCATGGAAAAACCACTGCACCTCCGGGGCTCCTGAGGCAAGGGGGGGCCCCCCAAAAACCGAGCCTTGGGGAGTGGCTCCCGTTCTTTCCCAGGGCTGGTGAGAAGCAGGGACACCCCCCCCCCTCCCCCAGCCTCCTCCGTGCCTTCACCCTTCCTTCCTCCACCCAAGTCTGCGGCTGCCCTGGAAGGCAGAGGACCGCTGCCTCAGGGGTTTCCCAGGGTTCAAACCACGGGCCTCAGGGTGGGCAGCTGGACACTCCTGGCTAACAGTGTGGCCTAATGAGAAGAGGGCCTTCCCAGGGAGCTTGGGGCTCAGTGGCTGTCCCCCCACCCCCCAGTCTCTCCCCATAAGTCATTGTCCAGCGGGGCACTAGCTGTGCCAGGCATTGGCTGCCCAACTTGGGGCGACCGCTCTCCTCCCACCCCAGAGGCCCTTACCTGAGCACGTGGGCGGAGGCCAGGGGACAGCTGCTGGTCGAACAGCCGCTGCAGAGACTCCAGGGAAGGGAGGGTCCGGACAACCTCGCTAGGGGAGGGGGCAAAGGGAAGGACGAGGGTTAGTGGATCCCTGTGGACCGTGCGGGGTCTAGCCCGAGAGGAGGAGGTGGTGCCCGCTCAGGTCCAGGCTGCTATCCCTCCCTTGGGAACAAGCCCAGGCAAAGTCCAAGCCTCTCAGTGCCCCCTCTCCGCACCGCCCCCCCCCCAGGACCTTTCATAAAATCTGCATCTCAAGCCCTGAAGCTACTCCCTCTCCTCCCAGAGCAGCCCAGCCTTGGTTCCCAAGCTTCCAGTGGGTGTGTCCAGGACCCCCTCCATTAAAAATGCAAATGTCCCAGCCTCCTCCCACCAGATTAGACGATTAGTCGGGTCTAATTTAAAATAGGAGCCTCTGTCCAAGGCCTCTGTATCAGACAGTGTACAATATGGCAAAATAACAATAATTTATAAATTATCAAGGGTTCATGAGGGAGGGAGGAGCGGGGAGGGAGGGGGGAAATGAGGAGTGGATACCATGGGCTTAAGTAGAAAGCAAACACTTTGAGAAGGATGAGGGCAACAAATGTTCCAACAAATGTGCTTGGCATACAAGGGGTGATGTATGGATTGTGATAAGAGTTGTATGAGCCCCCAATAAAGGGATTTTTAAAAATAAATAAAACAGGAACCTCCTGCTAGTGGGTGAGGATGGGCGGTGACGTCAGTGGTTCCCTTGTTGGGTTGGGTTTGTTCTTTGACCCCTGCGGGCTGAGACGTTGGTTCCCACTCCCTCCAGCGCTGTGGTCAAGCACTGGGCAGTCTAGGTGACGAAGGTTAAAGCAGTCAAGGTTGGAGGGTTGAGTCTGCACAAATGGCCAGTGGAAGTCTTGGTGACCCGCCCGGTAAAGCCTACTCTGACGCCCAGCAAGCCGGTGGGTAGCAGAAGGAAGGGCTGCCGGCTCCGGCACTGTCCTCACAAAGGCGCTCATGTCCGAGCCCCTTGGCCCAGCCACCCAGCTTATCCGTCCATCTCATCAAGGGCCCCTCCACTGCACCAACCGCCATGTCCTTCTCCAGGGACCGGGTCTGCAGTACGTGAGCCGAAGTCGCCATCTTTGCCTCTAGGGCGGTGTTTCTCAACTTGTGCGTCATGATCCCTTGGGGGGGGGTCAACGACCCTTTCGCAGGGGTTGCCCGATTTGTAACAGTAGCAAAATGACAGTGATGAAGTAGCAAAGGTGGGGGAACTGTTTGAAAGGGTGGCGGCATGAGGAAGGTTGAGAACCGCTGCTCTAGGGAGACTCCAGTCGAGAAGGCGCTATGGGGTGGGCCGAGACTGTCACAAGGGGTTGCTATGGGCGGGGGCTGATCGATGGCATCCAACAATAATCACCCCTGAGATGGAGCGCCTGAGGGACCGATGTTCAAATACGCTGACCTCCCTGATGGATCCCTGGGAAGATTGATCCTTCCTTCCTTCCTTCCTTCTCTTTCCAAATTGTGCGCCCCACACCCACGCCGCCCACCATGCTATTTTAAGCACAGTGGGCAGGCAACTGGCTTTCTAATGTTCACTTATGACTTCATCGACGACTGTTCATGTTTTTGCATATTTAGCATTCCACCAGTTTCCAAATCCTCTATCCAGTCAACGTGCCAGAATCGATTGCTAGATATTTGGGTGATTGGGAGAGCGTTTCGAGGGTAAATAAAGCTGCTCTGAACAGCTTTGTTCATGTAGTCCCTCTCTTCTCAGCGGGAATGGCAGTCTTCGGACAGCCAGAGAGATTCTGGCTCCTGGAAAATGTGGCCGGCCGCAGGCCCAGAATAAGCTCCCCCTCGTGCTTGGTCCAAATGCTTCCTGTTATTTTCTTTCTCCCCCTTTCACTCTCTTTTCCTGGACACCATACGGCACTTCGATATCCAGGCATGAATTTGCATCCTGCCCCTCTCTGATGGCACGGGGGGCGGGTTGCATCTCCGACTGCCATCCATCCGTGAGGTCGGCAGTTTGAAACCCCCAGTCATTCCGAGGGTGGAAGGGGGGACTTTCCACTCCCGTAAACAGTGACCATCTTGGACACCGGCAGGGTGGGTCTACCTGTCCTGGAGGGTCCCTCAGTGTCGGCACTGGTGCGATGGCCGTGAGTTTGGTTGGTCTGGCCCTCTAGGAAGGAGCCCTAGTGGCAGGATGGTGAAGATGAACTGAGAGGCTAGGGGGCTCAAACCCACCCAGTGGGAGAAAGGGCAGTGGAGGTGACATCCTGGAAAACAGTCTGGGACAGCTGTCCTCTGTCACCCGGGGTCTCTGGAGCCCACCTGGCCGGGAGGCACCCAACAGCCACGAGTGATCAAGTCTTCTCTGACGTCATTGACGACTCTGGGTTGCTTGTGCTCAAGCGATTCATGTCCTGTGTCGATTTTCTGCAGGGAATTCTGTTACTATGGCCGCAGAGGGCTCTAAGTCTTGCCTTTTGCCGAATACGGGTGGGGCGTATTTGTTCCTGCATGGTGATTTTCATTCTGAGTGGGCAGGACCGCATGATCAAAATCACTTGGATTTTTTCTTGTTGCTGTTTGTGGCGGACATGTGCTTATGCTAATTTCATGATTGAGATGTAGGGGTGGAGTCTGGCCTGTTCATCTGGAGATAGTCATTGAGTAGTCAATGAGGCCTCTGTGTGGGCCTCATGGCTTTCTCCTGAGACTTCTGGGAAACCTCGCGATATTTCCCTCATGGAGATGAGAAGCTGTCTCCCCAGTTGTTGGGAGTTAGTCTCAGAGACGATGAATTACGGACAAGACAAGATGGCAGTGTCCAAGGAGCTGAAGGAGCCAGAGGAGCAGCCACACGGCCTTGCCCTGATGGAGCCAGACCTCTGAAGCTGGAGAAGCCAATGGAGACCCCTGCCAGCACTGAGTTGCTTCTACCACCACTGGATGCTGTTGATGGACCCTGAGCCCTGGAAGCGAGGAGACCCCTGCCAGCACCGGGATGCTTCAACTGCATGTGCTTTGTGAGTCAGAAGGGGACTTCATAGACTGGTCTTGGACATATGAGCTAATATTGGACTGGACTGAGTTGGAGTGCTTTCTCAATGTTCCATTCTTTCTTGTACATAAGCCTTTCTCTTATATCCATATGCATGTCTATGAATCTGTTTCTCTAGTCTACCTGGACTCACACATGGCCCTTGCAGAACTCCCCGAGGGCCTCGGGCTGAGACTGGTGGAGGAGGGCGAGGATGCACCCGGGGGCACAGGGACAATTCCTCTCGCACGTCGGAGCTTGCACTCTGCACCCATCGCTTGGCAGCTGCAGCCGGGGGCAAGTCCAGCCTGGAACCCTGCGGCTGTCTCCTCAGCTTGTCCCTCTTCCAAGACGGTCCCCGGTCTTGGTCTTGGCCCCAGCTATGAGTCAGGACCCGGTGATTGTTTGACTTACGCAGCTGGCGCACCTGGGCCACACACACAAGGTTTGGTTTTTTTAAACTGGTGCCCTGTCCGCTCTCTGTAAAGTGACAAGGGTACTTCTAAAGGCTGCTGCCGCTGTTTCCAGGCCAGCTGTCTCCACCTGCCTCGATGACAACTCCCTTGTACATTGACCCGGTCCCGGACAACTGCTGCCAGCGTGGATTCGGATCGGAGTGATTGGCTGGCTTGGGAAGGAGCTTTCCAGGCCTTTCTTCCAAGCCGGCCTGCGTCTGGAAGTCCCACGGACACCAGCTCAGCTTCATGCAACACACGGGCCTCCATGCACACACAGCTGGTGGCTGTGCGTGAGGTGGGATTTAGTCCCGGTGTCCCATGGAGCCACCAACGTCTTCTTCATCTCTGATTAATTCCCCATCTCAGAGGGGAGTTTCCATTTTCTGAACAGGTGAGGGGGGAGGGCCTCAGCCCTTCTTCCTTTGTGTTGTCCTCCAACTTCACTCAGTGGGGGCCATCCCCCCCCCACCTTGCACGGTCCCTAGGTTTGCATTCAGTGCCAGGTTCTGTCACCTACCTTCAATGGAAACGGTGCTGCCACCGCCCCCACCGCCAGCAGCATTCACACAAGGCAATGTCACCTTGGAGCCTCCGAAACACCTCCCCACTCTGCTGTAGGACGGAACCACTGCTGCTGCAGGTCCCGCTGCCCTCCCTGCCGTCGGTCCGTCCCGACCCACAGCAACTGTGGGACAGGGTGGAACAACTGCTATGGGCTCCCGGGGTCTGAAACACTCTATGACAGCAGAGAGCCTTTTTTGTCCCCAGGAGTGGCTGGTGATTCCAGCTGCCGACCTTCTGATGAACAGCCCAATGGTGGCCCTCTCTGCCACGAGGGCTGCAGTCACCATGGGTGCTTACATCAGCTGGCGTCAGCTGGCGGAGGGGTAGAGCCTAGCCTGTCACTCAGGTCACAGCTTGGTGGCCTCATGGGGAAGTGTCACAGAGATAACCAGCTCACTGGCGGCCAGAGACACACAGACTCTCTGCTTGACATTTCTGTGGACGGGGAGCCACGCTGCTGACAGCCAGAGCCCTGGAGCTGGGGGAGCCACGTGGAAACCCCCGCCAGCCCTGAGCTCCTGCCTCCACCACCACCACTGGATCCAAGAGACTTCCCATCCACCGGCTTGAGATCTTCCAGCACTTAGCATGATTGCATGGCTGTGTCAGTCCAAAGAGGAATTTATGGACTGTCATCGGACAAAGGGACTAATATTGGACTTGATCTAGACTGGCTGCAGGATGTTTTCTCAATATACTATTGCTCTTGTACGTAGACTCTTTCTTATACACATAGAAGAGTCCATGAATTTGTTTCTCTGGTCTACCCAGATTCACACACATAGAGACCCCTGAAAGACAGGAGAAACGGTCCATAGGGGAGTGTCCAAAGCTGTACATCACTCTGTTTAAAACACACACACACACACACACACAACTAAAGCAGTTTAGTGTTGCTGGCTTTGTTTCGCTTTGAAGTATCCCATACATGAGCCCTGCTAACTGAAGCCGGGTGTTCACACCCACCCTCCAGTCCAGGGATCCTGTCTGTGTTCATAGAGGTGGACACTACCGGCGGCCCTCTGCTGTCCTGTACGGTTGCCGTGAGTCAGAATGTGCTTTCTCGCTTGGTCTCATCTCCCAACGCTATGTATCCATATTAGAAGCAGCACACTGCAACCACGGTTCTCGTGCAGCTTCAAGGGCTTCCTGGCAGTGCCCCCCTCTGCATCCTAAGCCTGACGATGATCTCGGCTGTAAGGTGCGGCGGCTGCCTTTGGCCCCTGAACCCGAGAGCCCGGCCTGCCCGGCTCGGATGAGCTAGTCCCCAAGAGAACTGGTCAGAAGACAGCGGCGCCCAGGGGACAATGATGCTACGTCCGCGATGCCCGGGGCTGTGTCACCCCAGGCTCTGTAGGGACGTGACGGCCAGACCTTTCTCCCTCTGCGCAGCCGGGAGTTCACACTGCAGACCCACCCACCCCTTCACCACCAACCGACCCAGCCTCCGAGCCGTAGCCCAATTCACAACACACTCGGTGACCCTGCAGCACAGGGGAGTCCCAGGCTGCCATCTCTAGGGTAGCAGACGGCCTTGTCTGTCTCCAGTGGGGCGACTGGTGGGTGGGAACAGTCGACCTTCCTGGTTAGCAGCTGCGTGACTAACCGCTGCACGCCCGGAGCTCTTGTTTCTGATTCTGAGGTTTGGAAACCCCCATCCTTGGGAGTCCCCAGGGGACCCTGGGTAGGAGTATGGGGTCCGGCTGGGGCGGGGGAGGGAGGCGGCGCGGGGCAGGCAGGTTCCTGGGTGCCACACGCAAATGCTAGCGCTGCCCCGCTCACCCAACGACATGGCAACCACGCCATTTAAACTGTCGTGTGATGGAAGAGTTCCAGCTGGAAGGACCCCCTTCTTAGCACGATTTCAGAGTCCTGCCAGTCTGTTCTTTCCCAAGACATCCTCTTGGCATGTCACACTTGCCGTCTGTGGAGCTCACCTTTCTATAATCCTGGGCCATGTGACTACTCCCCCAGACAGAGCTGCTGGACGTGCCAGGCGGACTCAGGAAGAACTAACCTCATTGTTTGGGGGAAAGGATTTGTCACCCGGATCCTGGAAAGCATGTCACCAGCTTTTGGGAACATCCTGGAAGGCAGGCTGAGCCGAGACTCTGTGGGGAACCAAGCCAAAGAGGCTCTGGGGGCCCCTGGCAGGACCCCTCCCTGGTCTTTCCAGAGCCCTCACAGAAGAGCTCGGTCCCCTGACCCCCATTCCATGAGACGGCCCAGCCTCTGCTCTGCACCCTGTCTCTGGATGATCCATTTGTCAAAGAAACTATGTGCTGGATTTACTGAATGTGCACCACTGTGATGCTGAAAACCTTTGAGACGAAGGTCCCGGTTGACTTCTGACAAGGAAGACGAGTCTAAGGCTAAGATATGGCATCCGAGGAACTGACATGGGGCCTTTAAAAACGCTTGACTAACAGATTGGCATAGGCTGGGGAAGCAGCACATGCGTGTGAAATTATTTTTCCCCAAACCAAATCTAAAGCTTCCTTATGGGATGGGCCCATTCTGGTTTCTTTTGGAGTCTTTCTGATGCCTTTAAATGTTATTTCCACCTCATCAAGCTTGAAGCAGATGAAATAGCCTTTCACTACTCAGCAGATCGGCTGTAATCTTGCATGTTTAACAATTAGAGTCTTGTAAGACATGGGATCAACATGACGGTGAACTGAAAATTGCACAGGCAAAAGAATCGGAAAGAAATCCGATTTTCTTAACCAATTGGTCCTTCCTAGAATTCAGTCTTGGAAAACTGAAGGGCTGGTGAATGGACCCCCTTAAAATACTGACATCACTGTGGGGTCATGTGGGGCTAGCCCTTGGGGTACCGTGCTTACAGACTGAGCTGCTAACTGTGGGCCAGCAGTTCAAGACCACCAGAAGCTCTGAGGGAGGAAGACGGGGCTGTCACAATCCGTTACAGTCTCAAGAGCTCAGAGGGGGCAGATCTACCGTGCCGACAGGGTCGCTGCATGCCGCTGTGTGTCCATTTGGGACTTGAGATGATGAAGAGTGAAGGGGTGGAGTCTAGTCTCAACCAGGTCACAGCCAATGAGGCCTCTGGGCCTCGGCTCTTCTCCTGAGAAGTCTGAGAACTCCTGGATTTCCTTCTTGGAGGTAGGAGACACTTCTTTCTCTCTACTCACTCCCTGAGAGGCGCGCTACTGACGAGACACACGATGTTCTGCCCTGGGAGCTGGAAAAGCCACCTGGACCTACCCTGTTTCAACCAGACCTCCAGAACTAGAGAAGCCACGAGAGAACCCTGCCAGTGCTGAGATGCTCACAACGCCACTGGATCCACAAGCCTTTCTACTCACTGGCCTGCGATTGTCCTGCATTCAGCGTCCTTGCATGTATTTCACGAGTCTGAAGAGGACTTTATGGATTGGTATTGGGCATATGGGCTACTATTGGACTTACGGACTTAATCTGGACGGTGCTGGGACATCTTTTCAATATCCCATTGCTCTTGTATGTAAGCCTCTCTTTTTTTTCCCAATAATTTAACTGGGGGCTCTCACAGCTCTTTTAGCATTCCACACATCATTTGTATCAAGCATATTTGTATACATGTTGCCATATTCATTTCCAAATATTTTCTACTTGAGCCCTTGGTATAAGCTCCTCTTTCCCTTCCTTTTTAAAAAATATAAATCATTTTATTGGGGGCTCATACACTCCCACCACAATCAGTCCATACATCAATTGTATGAAGACCACATTGGCACACTTGTTGTCATCATCACTCTCAAAACATCCTCTCTCCACTTAGGCCTGTCTCTCTCTTTTTTTGTTTGTTTGGGTTTTTTTTTTTTTGCTTGTTTTGGGGCATCACTGCCCTCTGGTAGGAGTAGGTAGCCCAGTCTTGCTCCTGGAGAGCTGCTGCTGGATTTGAACGACCAGGCCAGTGGGCTGCAGTTCCGCGCACAACCACTACGCCACCAGGGCTCAGCCCCCAGGCCTCTCTCTTATACACACATGTCCATGAATTTGTTTCTCTGGCCTACCTGGATGAACACAGCCATCAATGACTGGATGACACTGAGTTCATCACACAGGCAGAAAGCCAATTGCTGTTAGTTCAAGCTGACTCAGGGGAACATGACTTCAACAAAACACTATCTCGAGCAGCACACTGCCCTCCCGACACCACTCCTGGAATTGACTGGTTGGGGATCGCACATTGTGGTCCCTAGGGTCTTCCTTGCTAGTCCATGTTAGTCTAGAATAAAGTGACCAGATTTTAAGTGGGACACCATTGACCAGGGGAAGAGGGGGGCTCATGGTTAAAAATTTGGTCTATATGGAGCAACAAATATGTTCATAGAATGCAAAAATAGTATTGTAATACATTTATTTTAATTTTAAAATGCCGCGGGACACTGTTAAGTTGTTAAAAGGCAGGACACATTTGGTCACTTTAGTCTAGAAGCTCTTGCAGCAAGAGGCTAGCACCCAATCATAGGGAGGTGGTGCCTGCACATGAAGTAAAGTACACTGTCCGGGAATCAAACCAGGGTCTCCTGCATAGCAGGTGAAGATTCTACCGCTATGCCACCAGGGCCTCCTTAGTGAATGCTCCCCAGGCAGAGGAGGGTAGGTAGTTTGCTTTAACCACTCCCCCCTCCCCTGCCCGCAGGCAGGCTGTCCATCCTCACTCCCACTCCCTGGCCCAGAGCAGGCAGCTTCAAATCAGCTCTGTCTTCCAACCAAAACCAACAAACACAAAAGAGCCGCAGCGCTTCAGTTCAAAGACTATGAAACAAAACAAACCCTCCCAGCAGCCACAAAGACTTCTGAGCTTGGGTAACGCCCAGGATGGACACCGTGCCTCTGGTCGGCCTGGCCGGCCCCACGGTCACGCTCCTGAGAAGGCGCTGTCGCCTGGCTCCCTGCCGCGGGGACCCTGCACTGCCCTTACCCGTAAAGTTCCTTGCACAGGAGCGTGATCAGTTTCTTCAGGAGCGGGAGGCTGCAGGATCCGGTCTTCACAGACTCACAGTCCAGGGCTAGCTGCGTGCCGAGGTACTCCTGCACGGCCTTCAGGTGCTCGTCGGGAAGTCTGAGGACACACGGGAATGACCACAGAGTTTTAAAACACCCCAGAAACGGAGCGGGGCTGTCAAACCTGCAGCAGAGATGGCTGCCCCAGGCGGGCAAACCAGCCCAGGATACCCAGTCCTCACAAGAACATGATTTAGAATAAGATCAGGGAATGCATAGACGTTACTTCAGTAGTACATATGTGTGTGCAATTATCTGTATAGTTATGACTTATTAAATGTGTTTTGAAAGAAGCCATGCCAAAAGGTTAAAAGCAGCAGCTGCACATTAAGAAACTACCATCACCCTCTCATGACTGAATTCCTCTCCGCTTCCCATTTTTGGTTGCCCGCCATGTGTTTTCTGGGGTGGATGGCACGCTGAGGGCAAGGGGGAGCTGTTTCTTTGGTGGGACTGTGGACTCTGATATAATTATGTGGGACAGGTATATCCCAAGAGAGCTTTGGCTGCCAAGTTAGTGGGGTGAGGCTCCCTTCTTCAGATAAGTGGTTATATTCATCCCCCCCCCCCCACATTCTCCAACTGGGTAAGACCATCCCAAGAAACACAAGAGGCTGAAAGTGCAGGTGGGGGATATATGTCCCATGGGTTACCGAAGCTCCTTTTAGCCAGAAACATCAACAGTAACAAAGTCGTCACTCACTCAATCTTAGTGGCACCCAGTCAATCCCGATGCTAGGGAATGGAGTAGACCAGTCCCTGCGGCTCCCCAAGACCAACTGCTTATGGGAGTACAAGGCCTTCTCTCGCTCCCTTGGAGCGGCTCCTGGTTTTGAACTGCTCTCCTTCCAGTTAGTAGCCTGACGAGTACCCCACAAGGCTAACGCGCCCGCCCCCACCCCCCAACAGCAGCAGCCACAACAGATGGAGGCCCATTTTCAGAGTCTCCATCCCTCAGAGGACATCTCCCTACCCATGGGGCCCATGGGCGGGACCAGGGTGGAATGCCAGGTCAGAGCAGGGCGAGGGACCTCTGGAGTGACCCACACAGCCAGTGCCACCTAGCTGGGGAGTGCCGAGGGGAATTGCCCCTGCCTGGGGTCTGGGAAAAGTTTAGCTTCTGCACCGGAGACCACACGGGCTTCAGCCCGGTCGCGTCCAACATCTGTCCTAGCCGTATGGAGAGCTGGACTTTCCATAGCTTTCCATAGCTAGGACTTTCCATAGTGGTGACCTTTCGGGAGCCGATGGACAGGCCCAGTCTGAGACACGTCATCCAAATCAGCTCAGAGTGGAAAGCTTAACCACTGGTGCCAGGCGGCCCTGGGGCTGGCCGTGTCTGCTCCCACCCGTATCCTCCACTTCCTAGCACCTTGCTGCCCCAGATAACTCAGAATGCTTAGCTCTCATCAAAACAAATAACAACAACAGCCAACATGTACCAGACACCATGGTGAACCCGTCACGTGAGCCTTCCAAATAGCTGGTTCTATGACTGTTCTTCCTAGACAAAGAAGGAGCCCTGGGGCATAGTTGATTCCAGACTGGGCTGCCCTTCAGGTCAGCTGTTTGAAACCACCAGCCACTCCAAGGGAGAAGGAGGAGGCTTTCTGCTCCTGTCCAGTCTCGGAAGCCCTGGGGAGCAGTTCCTGTGCCCCGCGTGGCCGTGGTTCTGAGTTTGCAAACCAATAAACCAAGGTCAAACTCACGGCCACTGCCTCCATGTTGACTCTTAGCGGCCCTGCGGGACAGGTGGGCCAGCCCCTGTGCATGTCTGAGAAGAAGAAACCCCCTCCTCTTTCTCCCAAGGAGCAGCTGTGGAAGGGGGGGGGCGGGGAGAAGGGACTCCGAGGAGCCAAACGGAAACCCAAATCCTTTGCAGCCAAGTTCATCCCGGCACACCGAGCTTTCAAAGCGGTCATCTCTGTCAAAGTGAGTGAGGGCTTCCCCAGGCACTGTCCCTGGGAGGGCCTGAATCACTGATCTTCAGTAGAGGAGCACACATCACTCGCGCCACCCAGATGGCCATTGGCAATGAACTTGGGGCTCCCAAGTGCTCTGTCTAGACTGGGTCATCGCCCCCCCCCCCACCAAGGTAATATAGGGCACAGGACGAGTGGCCTCCAATGACAGTCACAGGACCACTGTTCCACAGCATTCCCCCCCGGATGTCAACCTACACAGATGTGGTGGCCTCCTTTGTCTCCTTGGGAGAAGAGGCTAGTGCAGCGGTTCTCAATTGGTGGGTCGTGACCCCTTTGGGGATGGAATAAGCCTTTCACAGTGGTCACCCAAAGCAGTCGCAAAATGACAGTGATGAAGTAGCCTTGAAAATAACCTTATGGTTGGGGGGTGAGCACTTCCTGAGGAACTATAGGAAAGGGTCGCAGCATGAGGCAGGTGGAGAACTCCTCATCCTTCGTGGATTTGAAGTGCTGACCTTGCAGTTGGCAGCCAGACTAGGGACCCTGTGCACCCCCAGGGCTCCTCAAGCCATCTGATCCAGGCACCATCTGGTTGGTCAAGGAGATGTCCAGGTGCTCAACACCACTGAGCACTGAAACAGAAGTCTGCGGGGGCGCAAATGGTTCCGCGCTCGGCTGCCACTGGAAAGGTTGGTGGTTCGAATATTCTTAGGGGTGCCTGGGAAAGCGGCTGGGCAAAGAGACCAGTCCCTGGCGAGGGCCGTCACGCTCGGGAATCAGGATGGCCCTCAAGGAGGTGATGGAGGATGCGGCATTGGCCATGGTGGCTTGAATGCAAGAACGATGGATGGTGGGGGGAGAGGGGGGCAGTGCTTCCTGCAGCGGTGAGTCAGAACACAGGGCGCCAGAACAACACTCACGCATGTCTGGTGGGTTCCACTTCCCAGCGGCCCGTGAGAACAAGGGAGGAGACCCCAGGGGAGTCCCAAGAGTGTGCGTTATCTGGGGAGCAGGCAGCCCCACTTTCTCCCAAGGAGGTGCCGGTGGTGGCTTTGAACGCTGACCTTGAAGCCAGCAGCCTGCCGCTTCACACGCCGTGCCACCAGGGCTCATGGGGGAGGTAGCCACTTTGAAAGCCCGCTGAAGCCCGTGCTGCCCTGACATGCATGGGGCCATCGTGAGTGGGGGCCAGTGCAGTGACCATGGCTTTGGTGGTGAGTCACAAAGTGGGAAATGAACGGGGCCGCAGGGCTCCAAGCCTCCTTCCCTGGGGGGGTGTTGGGAACCGGGGAGACTCACCCGCTGGTGTCCATGCTCTGCAGCCGCTGAAGCAAGGTCTCGGAGAGGCTTGGCCTGCTGCACTCGGGCACCCGCGGGCTCTCGCTCGGCACAGGGACTTCCTTGGCCTCACAGGGCCCCGAGGACAAGGGGATGTTCCTGGGGGGCAGCTCGGGCGGAGATGTGACGCATTCTGCCAAGAGAACAGCACGGAGCTCTGGTTTGTTTTTGTTTTGTGGTTAAGCACCAGCTTCTCTGAGAGTCACCTGGTCTACAGAGAGGATCTGAGGGCACCCATGGAGGTGGGCCCCTCTGTGAGGTGACCATGCGCCCCACCTGCTGTGAGGAGTCCCTAGGGCAGTACAGATGGCTAACCAAAGGATTGACGGGTTGAGTCCATCTGGAGGGACCTCCGAGGAAAAGACTGGGGGTCGTACTTCCCCAAACCCGGCCATGGAAAACCCGGGGTGGGGGGGAGGGGCACAGCTCTCCTCCAGCGTCGGTCTGCCTCAACTCTGTGTTCTTGACTGGTGAGATTGCGGGCACTGTGCCCGCTGCACAGCTCCTCCGTCTGTTAGGCTCCACCTTTCAGCTCCCCTGTTTCTGGGGCTCCCACCACTTCCTGCTCCCTGGCTGTGCCGGGAGCCACCAGAGGGCTAAATACAGAGCCAAGCAACTAGCAGACAGGGCCCCTAGGGCGGGCCTGGGTCACAGCAGGCCAAGGGGACAGGCTGTTTCCAGGGGCTGAGGCAAGGAGGTCACCGGGTCCCCCCTCCACTTTCTTCCCATGCCGCCCTGCCCCACCCCCAGGCCCTCAGAGACAAAGAGCAGGAAGCATGGGGCTGGAATTGAAGACCAATGACCTGAACTTGGCCTCTTTAGGAAAATGTGAAGGCCTGTGAAGACCACCAGCCTATGGAAGCCACTCAGGCCCACACACAGCATCCTGTCTGAGTCCCTTCCACACCCAGGGACCCAGAACCCCCTCGACACCCAGAGGCCCATCTGAGGAGGCCTCCAGTGGAGTCAGACCCCAAGGGGCGGGGTGCGGGGGCCCATTCTGGGCCTCATTTGGGGAAGTGAAGCTGCAGTCATGAGACTGCGTTTCTCTTTGCAGCCCGTATGAAAGTGTTTTGGTGTCTTTGGGGGGCCAGCCCAGCAGAGGGGTGGACAAGTGGGTGGGGGGAGGGGGGATGGAAGGTGGGTCAGGTTTTAGAACACACTTATGGGGCCTCAGCTTAGAGCCAGGCTGGGAGCCTCGGGCTCTTGACTCTGGCTACTCCTTCCGGTCCTGAGGACA
>PVJH01026053.1:0-30605 GCA_004026705.1 Nesogale talazaci | reverse complement strand
CACTGGCTTGGTAATTTACATAATACCATCCTGACACGTCACTTCAGTTATCCATCACCACTGCCGGGGACACTTTCCCTCTGGTGCCCAGGTGCTGGCTCCCTCTGTCCCTGAGTCCTTCCCTCCCCCAGCTCCCATCTTTTTACTCCTTCTCCTTCCCTGCTACCTCCTCTTTCTCCACGTCCCTCTTTGTGCTTATGTTTATAGCACCATGAGAGAGAGAGAGAGAGAGAGAGAGAGAGAGAGAGAGAGAGATTTCTCAACACGTCTATCCTTCTTGTTCAACTCACACGCATTTGGAAAATGATGAAGCACCAAGTCAATGAAGATGGAAAATATGCAGAAAGAGACGGCAGCCTATGGAAATAATAAATTGTATCACTGGGGTGTGTGCACGTGTGTCAGGGGGCGGGGGTACAGGGTGGGGAGCTGCTTCAATAAATTTATACCAGAGGAGCACTCTAGAGGGAAGTGAGGACTTCAGTTTACACATTGTTTGGGACATAAATCAGTTGATGCTTTGCATTGAACATAAATTTGCAAATAGAGAAAAATTGGACACTGAGCATTCAATTCATCTATCAGTACAGCCTAAAGGGTCCATAAATAAGTATGTGCCGGCATCCCTGGCACCTCCCAAGGCAGTCGAGGCACCTTGCTGAGGAAAACCCTTTTGAGGATGCTTCTCTAGGTTGTGTTTTTTTTTTTTTTTCCAACCGGCCAAGCCATGGAAGCTAGTTCTATGCCTGTCTCTTCTCTCACTCCAGACTTTAGGGAAGACACACAGGCCAGGGGCATGCTGTGGGAGGCACAGGACGCCTGCTGTCCTGAACACAGGCCCTCCTGCCTTGTCTGCTTGATGTGCACGGAAAGGGATTGTACCTCATTTCCCCAAACCCAGAGGAAGCCAAGGTCTCCAGGGATGGGATGCTGCAGACCAGCCGCAGATGGGAGTTGGAAGTTTTTAAAGCCGGCAGTCATTAATGGAATCGATTCTAACGGCATTTCTTCAAAATTTAACTCTTCCTTTCTTCCCAACCCCCAACAACCAATGCTCATCCTGTGCCCATGCTCTCTCATATATTTCTCTTTGGGGTAGATGTCAAAAAGACTCTGGGATGAAATGGGGCACACAGGCAGACAGTGCATGCCTTTGAGAAGGGTGCCTTTAGAGGCAGAACGGACACATCAGCCCTGCCTGCATTGCTGTGGATAAAGAAATGTGCCTGCTTCGACCCCATCCAGGAGTCCGGGTGGCCCACTGGGTGTCCTTTGGACTGTCAAACGTAAGGAGAGCAGTTGAAAACCAGCAGGTGCTCGGTGGAAGAAAGACGGGGCTTTCTCCTCTGGAAAGGAGGGACATTCTCAGAAACCCACAGAGACACTTCTGCTATGACCTCCAGGGTGCCCGGAGGTTTTGAACTGCTGACGGTGCGAATCACAGCACCAGGAGTAATCATGACCCCGCCAGGGCTCCGGAATGCACTGAAGCCATGCCAGAAATCTGCGACCACCTCTCGACGGTGTGAAAGACAGGCACACAAAGAAACATCCACCGCAGAACCGGGAGTCCACTGCGTCCTGCACACGAGCCGTGAGGCTCATCAGCGTGCCGGCGGCGACCAGTTGAACCGGCTCCCACATCCCGACACCAGCCCGCTGGCCGCTCTGCTATCCACAGGGATAAATCAGCCCTGTGCGGGAAACCACTTGCGGCTCCCTGCGAGAAAGACTGGGCTTTCCAGTCCAGCCCAGCCGCAGCCTCAGCAACACCCAGGGGTCACCAGGAATCCGCACGGACTCCATGGCCATGAGTTTGCGTTTTAGCTCGGTCGTCAGGAGCTGCTGTCATCCCAGTTCCGACTCACAGTGACCCAAGGGACCAGCGGCAGCAAGCACAGCCGGGCCCTTAGTCACCCTCACGATCCTTTTCAGGCTTGAGCTCACTGGTGCAGCCGCCGAGGCAGCCCCCTCCATGGGGCCAGCGGCCTCTTTTTCACTGTCCTTCCAATTTACCACACACGATGCCCTTCCCCAGGGACCCGTCTCTCCTCATCACATTCCCAAAGTCTGGAAATGCCCTACCTCCATGATGGAGTATTCGGGCCAGACGCAGAGCAGAGGTGGGAGTCAGGGAAAGCTGGTCCGCCTGGCGTCTGTCAACCGAGGATCCGTGTTAGGGGCCCCTCCCGTTTCTGCTTCCCTGATCTGTGCTGTGTTCTAGGCATCGTGAAAGGTGCTCTGGTGGCATTGTGGTTAAGAGTGGGGCCGGGATCTGCAAAGTCAGAAGTTCAAAACCACCAGGAAAAGCCAGGGTACTCTACTCCCATCCAGAGTTACAGTGTTAGAAACACAGGGGTCAGCGCTGTCCTGTTCTGTACTGTCACTAATAAGGTGACCAGATTTTAAGTGGGACACCATTGACCAGGGCCGGGGGTGGGGTCTTGATTAAAAGTTTGGTCTATATGGAGCAAAAAAAATGTTCATAGAATGCAAAAGTATTATTGTAATACATTCACTTAATTTTAAAACACCTAGGGACTCGGGACAAATTGTTAAAAAGCTGGATATCTGGTCGCTTTACACTATGAGTTGGTATCAATTGAAGGGCAGTGACTTTTTGTTTGTTTTGGAGTTTATCATTATGCCCAGTGTGCATTCTCAGGCCCTTCTGACCCAGAGGTCCTGTCTTCTGAAGAGGCCTCAGACAAAGCTCAGTAGCAATCCACAGTGTTTTCCAGAAGTAAATATCCAGGCCTTTCTCTCTTATCTATCTTAGTGAGAAAACTCCACTGAAGCCTGTTCACGGAGAGTGAGACTGGTGGTATTAAAAACCTCCCTGGCACAGCTTCAAGCATCACAGAAGCACTCAGGCCACCGCAGCCTGGCAACCTGGCAGGTGGGTGATGTGTTTGTGTGAAAAGCACCCCCTGTCCTTTTTGCATAGTTATTCTTTGCACAAACATCCTGCAGCGCTTTGGAAATGGGTGCAGTGGGACAGTCTAGGGCAGCTGAGGGCAAGTTGGTGCTGGGTCAGAAGAGGAGCTGTGTGCTGCCAGCCTCATTCAGCCCCTGCTGAGCAGAGTACCTCGCCTGGAGAAGGAACCCAGGGGAGCACAGTGCTCTGAGCATGTCTCCAGGAGCCAGGGTTCAGCCAGGCACAGGGCAGAGCACAGCTCCTGCTTGTAGATGCTGCTGGTTCATGGACGGAAGCATGGTGTGTGACTGTTCAGGTTTCTGAAGGTGACCTCATCCGAAGGGGTCCCACAGGGTGAGTCGCTCAGGTGGCCCCTATGGGCCAGATGCTGGCTCCCTGAAGACTGATTAGACCTAGAAGCTTAATTCCTACTTCTCCACTTTACAGCTTCACGTTTCTGCCTGCACCCCCAGACAACAGATGCCCTTAACAACACCCCAAGTTTGGGCATGCAAGTCAAGAGGGTTCCTCTGTCCCTGATTTTATTATTATTTATTATTATTATTATTATTATTATTATCATCGATGTGATGATGTCACTGTCTATCTGGATTAGTTTTGAAAACATGCATCAATCAATGTCCTTTTATTTATTCTCCCCAAAATTGCTCATGGTGTGTCAGCTAGGCTTGAGGCTTTGGTCTCTCTGCCTCCTTGCAAGGATCCTAGTCACAGTGGCTAGGTATTTCATAAGAAACCCAAATGGTGGTGATTGGAACCTACCAGCCGCTCCCTGGGAGGAAAACTCTCTGGGGTCTCCTCACTCCTGCTGGGCTGCCAGGAGAGGAAATGAACTCTGTGCAGTAGGATTGAGAATGCCTTGCTAGGAGGGAGACTGCTGTTGTTGCTGCCTTGACCACCTCGAATCATGGTGTCTCCAAACAGTGGAATGAAGCACGGTCTGCCCAGCAGCAGCTCTGCTGTGGACTGGAGTGGGGGCCACTGTGCGCCACCGAGTGTCTACCTGCTGATTTGGGGAAGTAGATTTCCAAGCCTTCCTTCCTCATCTGTCTTAGTCTGGAATTGTCTCTGAAACGTGTTCATCAGCAGAAGAAACTAGACTCTGTTCACCCCGTTTCCCAGCAGGTCCATGCAAGGTCTGAGATTCAGGGGTGATAGGCAGGTTTTGCTCTGATCCACACCCTCCACGCACACTTCGCTGAGCCACCCTTCGGATGGATGGATGAATAAGCCACTCCCTGTTCAGGACACAGGGGACACGTCGGTCCCCACTTTGCCCCGGAGGGGCCCTCTTCTATGAAGCTGCACTTCCATCTGAACCACCCTTGGGATGGCGATCACACGCGGCAGGTGTCACGGTGCAGACACACCGTCAAAATGTAATCGCTGGTGTTTGCGGTCGCTTGCCCCTGGTACTAATGAGCCCACCTGAGTGAGGGATTATGTCAAACCCACCTCGGAATTCCCAGGAGTACCCACCACAGGGCACAGCCCCCAGTAGGTGCCTTGTAAGTGCAGGTGTACTTGACATTTAAATGGAGTCTTCAGTCCACTCTATGCCAGACCCCCAGGGCTTAATGTAACAATGTATGTAACCCAAGATAGAAATGTAACAGTGTGAGAGTCGAGTTGCCATTTGCAGGGCACTTGCCATGTTCCGAGACACAGGCTAAACACTGTACAGAGCGTGTCACTTCACCTTGACAGCAACCCCAGGGGCTACATTCTCACCTGTGTGCTTTATAGGTTCAGATACCTACCTGTTTGCCAGAGTCACCCAGGGCCCCACACCAAGCGGGGATGTTTCTGCAGCCTGTACCCCCAACCTGGAGGAGAAAAGGTTTCTTCAAGCAAATCCCATGACCCTAGTGAGGGAGTTGCCCATTATCCTGTTGCCTCTCTGGTTAGAAGACATCCAACTGAACATTCCAACAGGTTCTAGAAGGGCCTTATTCTGACTCATGGCACCCCCTGCACAACCAAACAAAACAGTGCATGGCACAGTGCCAGTCTCCAAGGTGTTCATAGGCTTGAGCCCATTGTTGTAGTCACCGTGTCATCCATCTCCTTGCTATCCTTCACTGCCCTGTTATTTTACCAAGATGTCCTTGTCCAGGGACTGGTCTCTCCGGATCACATGTCCAAAATGCATAAAGCACAGTCCTGCCATGTGTGCCTCCCATTGGCCTGCTAGGTGGTATTGGCTGTTATGATGCGTTGATGTCAAGCCAGCCTGGTGGGGGCCTAACCTGTCATATAGAAAACATTGTCCTGTCCTTGGTTATCCTCACCATCAACGATGGTTCTGCGTCACTGTTACAACAGTCGTGGTCTTGACGCACCACATAGAGGGCTTTCCTCAATTGTGCTGACCCTCTACTTAATAGCCCTGGTAAAAGTTGAGTGGTTTCTCATCAAGCTGTTATCCTCAAGGCTATTCGAAACCATCAGTCTCTGCAAGGAAGGAATATGAGTTTTCTATGCCTGCAAACAGCTACAGTCTTAGAAACACACAGCGGCAGTTCTATCCTGTCTTACAGAGTCACAATAAGTCAGCATCCACTGTAAGTCAGGTGGCAGTGAGAACTTCTACATTAAAAGCAGGACGTTCTTTCCTAGTGATTGGTACTATTTAATGATGTGTCCAAAGTCAATGGGTCCTGTCATATCCCCCCTCTCCATCCGAGGAACATCTGGTTGGCTATGCCGGGTCAGAACGTCTCAAACTCACTCTTATCAAGTGGATTCTGCCTCGTGGCAACTGGATAGGACAGAGTGCAACTACTCCATGAATTCCCAAGGGTGAATCTTTATGGAAATAAGATACTCTTGCCTTTCACCTGTGGAGAGTATGGTGGACCTGAACCCCTGACCTTGGGGGTTACCAACCCAACACTTAACTCACATTGCCACTAGTTTCCTTTGACTATTCAGGCAGGACTTGCTAAATAGCTTTTATTTTTATCATTGTTTGGCATTTGCTATAAAACTCCCAGTTCCCTGTGAAAATGACCTCATTGCATGATCTATTTGCAGGTGGAATTCCAAACCTCCATCCCCCGAATAAATTTATAAAGCTGTGTAGAATCCACCTGGAATTTTCATGCAGAGGGAAATTCTCATCGACAACCAGCATTGTGACTATGTTATTGACAGTTGTGTCGAATTCTATTAGCACTCAATTAAAGTACATCATTAGTCCTCTACTCCCTATCCCTGTCCCCTCAACACCAAAAAGGGGGAAAGAAAATCAGACAAAAGGAAGTGAAGAAATCCAGAAATCATTTGAGTGTGAGTGGCAGGCACCTCATGTTTCCACAAAATTTTCTCTGCATATTGTTTTCCAGGTCTACAATCTGCAGATCCAGGATGCTTTCAGAGCTACAGACTTCTGTAACAGCATATTGTTATTATTTTTTGTTATATCTAACATTATGAAGTTACTTTATTAAGATTGGAGTTTATGCTGTAAATTGAATTACAACACAAATACACACAGTTCATTTTGCCTTTCAGAGCTGCCCAAACTCTTACTTTCTCTTGTGATAAAGAAAACCATTAGCTTCTGTCAGAACTGTGAGGACGGAACTCCTTTTTTATTGAAATAAGAACAAAATGATAGTGTCAGGCATGAGTCCGAGAGATAAAATATTGCATCTAATAAACATACTACATATGGGATTCGACAAGGGGTCTTTGGATTGTGGAGCAGTAAAAGCTACAGCAAAACAATAACATTAACATTGAAAAATAATGACTCCCATTTCTATCTTGGCGAACCCTGCCTGCTGATAAGCAGAGACAATTCAGGACTCTCTGGGACACCACACAATGAGACCTGAAGCTTGGAGGGGTCGTCTGAAGAAGAATCAATGGACTTGTGGGCCCAATTGCCCAGGATGACGAAAAATATACACATAATTATAAAAGCAAAACCCAACCCTAAGCAGAAGACTTCATTGAGAGGTAGGTTTTTGATCTATGGTGCTTAAAAGATTGCACAGGAGCAAGTTCAGACATGACAGGAGGACTCAGTGCGGTGGGTCTCCCGTGAAGCTTTCGAGGTCTCTGTTGGGCTCGATGGCAAAGATTGGACGAGGCCTAAGACCTGCTCGAGGGATGGGGATGCAGGATGCAGGCACTGCTGTGGAGGCACATGGGGGCATTCCTGTGTCCTCTTCCCTCCCTTCTGTTGGCTCTTACTCATGGTGACTTTACACATGAGTAGCAGAATGAAATGCTACCTAGTTCTGAGTCACCTTCATGGTCTTCAGTAAGGCTGAACCTATTCTTATGGCCACTGTCTGTCAGTACATCTCATTGGGGGCTACTCTTCTTGTCACTAGTCTTCCTTCCAGGCAGGTTGTACTTTTCTAGCTGTTGACCGTTTCTGGTGGCCTGTCCAGAGTAAGGCAGTCTCACCATCCTAGCCTGTAAATATCCTGTTGATTACATTTGTTCTAAAATTGGTTTGCTCGCTTCCCTGCCAATTGAGTTTCTGGCACTGCAGTTTTTTTTGGGTGCCATCAAGATGGTTACTGCTCACAGTCCAATACCTTCTGTGCAATAGAGCTAAACACGGCCCTGTCCTGCGCCGTCCTCATGATCGCTCTTACATTTGAGCCCATTGGTGCGGGCACTGAGTCAATCCATTTTGTCAAAAGTCTTCTTCTTTTCCACTGCCCCTCAGGTACTGAAGACCTCTCCTTCACCAAGCATGATGTCCTTCACCGGGGACTGGTCTCTTTTGACAACAAGTCCAAAGTACATAACATAGTCTCACCAACCTGGACCCTAAGCCGCACTTTGGGTATACTTTTTCTAAGACAGACTTATTTGTTCTTTTGGAAGTCTATTGTACTTTAAATAGTCTTTATCAGCACCATGCATCAAATGCATCAATTATTCTTAAAAGTTTCTTTTCTGTGTCCAATTTTCACATGCATAGGGGATGGTTGAAAATATACCGGCTTGTGTCAGGAAGATCCTAATCCTCAAAGCAATTCCCTTGCTTTTCAGCACTTTAAAGAGGTCTTGGCCAAAGATTTGCCTACATCAATGCATTATTTTATCTCTCGACTGCTGCTTCCATGAGCATTGATTGTGGATTCAACTACGATGAAAACCTTGAAAACTTCAGAAAAGCCTGTGGATGGCATCAACAAATTGTCAGTTATTGAAAACCTCGCAAATAGAAAGGGGACATTCTCAAAGATAACCAGAAGCTGCTCAGGTCAGACTCAAAATATGCCTGAGGAAGAGCTGCCTCCTCAGAGTGGAGTGGACTGTAAGATGTAGATAGAGTCTGTTCTGTTTGAGTGAATCTGGTAAGACTTTCATTTGCTGAAGGGTTATGATTCAAAATAAGAAGCAAAAATCATCTCACATCAATTAATAACTCAAACTTGGAATAAACAAATGAGTATCAGAAAATTGGTAGTCATTAAAAATGAAATGGAATGCAAAAAGATGTATATTCTAGAAGTAAATAAGCAGAAATGGACCAGCATTAGACATTTTTAATCAGAAGACCATATGCTTTACTATCCCCCAAATGACATAATCAAGAGTCATGGCATTGCATCCATAGTCAAAAAGGACATTTCAAGAATTACCTTGAAGTATAATATTATCTTGATAGAATAATGTCTACATTCAAGAACTCCAATCAAGAAAACTATCATTCAAATTTATTCACCCCCTACTAAAATGACTGCTGTAGAGACTGAAGAATACCATCAGTGATTTCAGTCAGGAATTGATCAAACATGCAATCAAAATACCTTGATAATCATTGCTGATTGGAATGCAGAAGTTGGAAACAAAGTGGAAGGAACAGTAGTTGGGAAATACTGTCTTAGTGATTGAAACCAAACTGGAGAACACATCATGGAATTTTCAAGTTAAATAAATTCTTCATGGAGAAAAAAAAAACAAAACCTTTTTTTGCCCATGTGGGCTTCTCCATATGGAATATACAGAAATCAAATTGACTTCATCTGTGGGAAGAATCAATGGAGAAGCTCAATATCGGCAGCAAAAACCAGGCAAAGTGCCAAGTTGTGGAAAAGACCATCAATTACTCATATGTATGTTCAAGTTAGAGTTGGAGAAAATTAAAACAAGTCCCCAAGAGCCAGAATATGACCTTAAGTATATCCTACTCGAATTTTGAGCACAACTCAAGAACATATTTGATGCATTAAACACTAATGACAGAAGACCTGATGAGCTGTGGGATTATATCAAAAACATCATTCATGAAGAATGCAAAAGGTCCTTAAAAAGACAGGGAAGAAAGGAAGCATCAAAGTGGATGTCAGAAGAGACTCTGAAACTCACTCCTAATCATAGAGTGACTAAGGGAAATGAAAGAAATGATGCAGCTGAAGAGTTGGACAGAAAGTTTCAGAGGGCAGCTCGAGAAGACACAGTAAAGCATTATAGCTAAGTGGGCAAAGACGTAGACCTAGAGAACCACAAGGGGTGAAGAACACTCAGCATATGTTGAGCTGAAAAAACTCAAGATTTAAGTTGCCTTATTGAAAGTTTCTACAAGCAAAATCCTGAATGATACAGGCTGCGTCAAAAGAAGATAGAAAGAATACAGAGAACCACTGTACCAAAAAGCACTAGTTCACATGCTATCATTCTACAAGGTAACATATGACCAGGAACCAATGGTACTGAAGGAAGAAGTCCAAAATGCACCAAAAAGCATTCGCCCAAAACAAGACTCTAGGAATTGTTGAGAAACAGACAGAAGTGTTTCAACAAGTTGATAAAGCACTCACTGGTCCTTGTCAGGAACTGTGGAACACAGCTTCCTGGTCAATTGAATAGAAAGGATCCATATTTATACCAAAGAAAGGTGACACACCAGAATGTTCAAATTATAGAACTATATCATTGATACTATTTGCATACAAATTTTGGCTGAAGGCCATCCAATAAGGGTGGCCAATAATAAGCAATATATTGATTAATAAGGTGCTACCAGAACTTCAAGCTGGATTCAGAAGAGGAACATGGGATATCCTTGCTGATAGTAGTTGGTTCTTGGATGAAATCAGAAAAGACCAGAAAGATGTTTGCTTGTATTCCATTACTATGCAAAGGCATTTGACTATGTGGATCATAATAAACAATGGGTAATTTTGAGAAGAATGGAATTCCTAGAACCCTTCACTCCTAGAACACTTCACTGTGTTCATGACGAACAGAACGTGCACATGGATCAAGAGGCAGTTGTGAGAAAAGAAAAAGGAGATGGTGCATGGTTCAAAATCGTGAAAAAGCATGTGTCATCAGAGAAGCTGGATTATATGAAGAAGAATATGGTGTCAGGATGGGAGAAAAGCTTACTAAGAGCCTACAATGTGTACACAATGCAACCTTGCTTGCTGAAAGTGAAGAGGCCTTGAAGCACTTACTGATAAAGATCAAGGATGGCATTCTTCAGCATGGATTACAGCTCAGTGTAAAACTAAAACAAAAGCAAACCATATTCTTACAACTGTACTAGTAAGTAATATCATGATGAATGGTGAAAACATTGAAGGTGTGGAGGATTTTGCCTTGCTTAGATCCACAATCAATACTCACAGAAGAATCATCAAGAGAGGGAAGGACACAGTACACTGGGTAAATCTGCCCAATCTTGACCCCACCATGCTGAGGCAAAATGCGAAAGGCGTGCAACAGAACAGCAAGGGGAGCAGAGCAACAAAATCCCCAGGGAATACTAGATTTTGGGTCCAGGGTATGGCATCACATCCGACTCAACCAGAAAACACTCCTAAAGGGCAACAAACAGCTCTTGAACTATTTATAGGCTTTCTTTCTTTTTTTGGGGGGGCGCATCACTGCCCTCTGGTGGTGGGAGTAGGTTATAGGCTTTTCTTTTTGCTGTTGTTATTGGTTTTTGTCGCTGCTTTGCTTTCTTGTGTTGCTTTGTTTTGCTCTGTCTTGTTTTTGTGCATATTATCATCTCTGAAGGTCTATCTAGATAAAATAGGCAGGATAACCAATCTGTTGGAGAAAACAATGGGAGCGATGATTCTGGGGTACATGAGAGAGAGGGAGGCTGGGGGAAGGAAGTGGTTGTTAACAAATCCATTACAAGGGAACAACAAGTGATCTAAAATCAATGGCAAGGAGTGTGTAGGAGGCCTGATAAGGCTTAATCAAGGACAATGTAACTGAGAGGAATTACTGCAATTCAAATGAGGGCTGAACAAGATAACATCTGTAAATATATTTATATAGGACGATGTGGAAATAAATCTATGTACAAATATTTATAGGTTTAGTATTAAGGTAGCAGATGAACACTGGGACTCTACTCAAGTACTCTCTCAATGCAGGAACAATTTGTTCTATTAACCTGGCATTACATGATGCTCACCTTCCCGACCAGACCACTGATCACAGGCAAACATAGTAAAGAGAGCTGATGGTGCCTGGCTATCAAAAGATACAGTGTTTGGGGTCTTAACAGCTTGAAGATAAACAAGCGACCATCTAGCTGAGAAGCCACAAAGTCCATATAGAGAAATCCACCAGCCTTTGTGATCACGAGTTGTCTATAGGATCAGGTATCAGGCATCAAAGACCCAGAACAAAAAAATCATATCATTGAGGATGTGGGACAGCACAGAGTGGAAACCCAAAGTCCATCTGTAGGCAATTGGACATCCCCTTACAGAAGGGTCTCAGGGAGCAAGTCAGGGTGCAGTGTAGCATTAAGTGACCAGATTTTAAGCAGGACACCATTGACCGGCGGGGGGTGGGGTGTGGGGTAGGTTCTTGATTAAAAATTTGGTCTATATGGAGCAACAAAGTTTTTCATAGAACACAAAAATAGTATTGCAATATTTTTATTTTAATTTTAAAATGCCGCGGAAAGTTGTTAAATTGTTAAAAGGTGGATGTCTGGTTACTTTAGTGTAGCACCAATGAAACATACAACTTTCCACTAGTTCTTAATGCTTTCTCCTGCCCACTATCATGACCCCAATTGTACCTTACAAATATAGCTACAGTATAGTATGTACACAGGTACAGATAAGAACTGGAAACACAGGGAATTCAGGACAGTCACTCCACTTCAGGATCAATATTGAGAGTAGCCATACCACAATGATAAGTGGAAGGTGGGGACAGATAGCAGGAACTGATCACAATGATCACATATAAACCCCATTCTAGGGAGATGGACAACAGAAAAGAGAATGATGGGAGACATTGGTCAGTGTAAGACATGAAAACATCGCAATAATTTATAAATTATGAAGGGTTTAGGCGGGAGGAGAAAACGAGAAGCTCATACTAAGGCCTCAAGCAGAAAGAAAGTGTTTTGAAAATGATGAGGACAAAAATATACAAATATGCTTGACACATAGATGGGTGTATGGATTTGATAAGAGTTGTACAAGTCCCCAATAAAATGATTTTTAAAAAAGAGAGAATGGGGGAAAAAAGAACTTTTTAAAGTGTTGCAAAGCAAGGATGCTATACTGAGTGTGTCTGACTCAAGTCATGGTATTTTCAATCATTTTATACGCATGTAAAAATTAGACATTTAATAAAGAAGTCTGAAGAAGATTCTATGCATTTTGAACTACGGTGTTGGCAAAGAGTATTGAAAGTTTCACTAACAGTCAAAAGAAGAAATCAATTTATTTTGGAAGAAGTAAAATCAGAATGCCTCTTAAGGTAAGGATGGCCATACTTTGTTTCATGTACTCTGTTGTCAGGAGAGACTGGTCCTTGGAAGGACATGCTGTTTGGTAAGCAGAGGAACAGGAAGACTAAGAGGAAGACCCTGCACAAGACGGATGGACATAGCTGCTGCAATGGGCTCGAACATAGCAACAATTTAGTGTTTCTCTGTTGTGCATCGGCTTTCCGTTACTCCAAGACACCAAACAATGACAGATATCCCCCCTAAAAATCCCCCTTAAACATCCCTGCCTATTCAAAACTTCCTGTGGCACCTGTTTTTGCTCCTGAAAGACATCCAAGGAGCATTTTATCCTTATGAACACGAGGTGACATTTTTAACTTAATCCTTTAAGATTGTTTCTGCAGCCAGTGTTTAAAGGGGCACTGGGACAGTGAGATGAATGTCGCCCACCTCCTGCCTGGGGGCCACAGTGGGCATCAGACTGCCATCGCCAGCCTTCTAAATGGTTATAGTGAAAACTGACTGTGTGACCGTGTGATTTTAGGCCTATGTGTTATTATATGACCTGACATGGTAGGTTATATTTGTGATCCTGGGAATGCTCACCAATTCTAATATACAGGAATAACAATGGCTTCTTCCTTGGTCCCATGTTGGCTTAGGAAAGGCTTCATTGACCCACTCGACTTCCTGAGATGGGAGCTCTCAGTTGCAAGTATAGCAGCTGCTCAACTCTTGAAACTACTTTTTATGGGACATGAGCTAAGCGTCAGAAGTGAAAACAGTGGCACCCCACGAGAAAGAGAAAGGCATTTGGACTCAAAATCACTGCCCTTAGAACTCGGACGACATGCGTTCCAAGATCCTGAAGGCGGCCTTGCATCCATCTCTCCCTCTGACCTCTCTCAAATTACAGGAAGGTGTGCCTTTATGCTCTACATTCTGCTCTGGGGTATGTCTGACTTTTTCTCTAATAAGTGATCGAAACAAATCCTACTTCCTCATCTTCTCCTCCTCCGTGGGAAGCAGAACTGCTCCTCTACTGCTTGCTGCTAACCTAAGTGTCCCAAATTGGTTTTCTAGTTGCCTGGGACCGAATTGGAACCCACTGTTTCTGGAGAAGTTTGATGCCTGATGGTGCAAGGAGCCAGGGTCTCCCTGCGAGTCGGCCGGAGAATCAAGGAAAATTTTCACACGAGAGACTCCAAGACCTCTTTCTTCATCCCTTTCTCTCCTGCTCATCATCTAACCTCTGAGGAAAGGGAAAGAGAGATGCTGTGGGGAGCCCGGGCTGAGACACAAAAGCCTGTGTTGTCCTGCCATGAACTCTAGAGCCCTCTTCCAAGAAAACGCCAGGGAATGTGCACAGAGTCAAGACCCCCGAGCTCCTCCCCACAGAACCGAGAGTCGCAGTGAGGGCACGGGGTGGATCAGCTACCCCTAGCGGGGCACTGCATGAGTGTGATCCTCACCTCAAGCAGCATGCTGAAAATAAGCAGCTGGAAAAGAAGCTGCATCTTTCCAGCCTGACAGCTGTTGGGAGATTAGAAAGCATTGTTTGTCTCCAACTGCCTGGAGAAGACAGTACCTGCCCCCTTCCTCTGCTTTCTCTCCTTCCCCACCCATAAGTGCAGGTTCTCGGTCTTTACATGGACTCGATCCTGCTTTGAAAAAAAGAAAAAAAAAGAATCCCTGGAATTGCACAAGGCGTTCTTTGAGGCTCTCTGCAAACATCCACGCGTGACCTTCCTATCAGTCAATTGTGGATTTTGTAGGTAAGGATGCTTTCTGGCTCTGGGTAAATTATTCAAATGACGTTCTGTTTATTTCAAATGTATCCAGCATTCCTACCATGTATCTGATGCTGTAGTAAGCACTATAGGAATAAGAAGAAATCCGACCAGCCCCCACCATCACTCCTGGTGATAATGATGGTGGTGCTGCCAATTATGACAACCGTAATGACTAGGAAGGCCTGCTCTTGAGTTTCCCCCAGTGGGACTCAATGCCCAGGGGAGGATCACTGAGGGAAGCCATAAGGGCCAAGAAAGAATGGGGGAAAGAGGATGTGGAGAGGATTTTGTGCAAGAAAATGAGAAACAGGCCCAGCAGGGAGTGAAGCTTAACTGGAGGCAGGGAACTGGGTGAAGAGGTTTCCAAGTCCAGGTAATGGCTCAGAAACAGATGGAAGAGGTCTAGTATTATGGTTTCCAGTGTGCAACACGTCTGGGATAGGATGGGTTTAAAGGCAGGTGAAAATCGGCCTGGAATAAACTGTCACAGAGAGTCTCTCCCAAAGCCAAGACCTCACCCTGGGAGTCCTAGGCTAAATCTGGGTGGGGCAGGGCCAGGTTGGGCTATTTATTTGTCAAGCACCCCTGTTGTTGTTTGCCATCCTTCCCTCAAAAGCTCATGACCTTCGCATGGGTTTCAACTCAGCTGCCTTGGAGCACCAGGGGGAACCGTCCTTTGTGGGTTTCTGAGATGGTGACGTCGCAGGGATAGGACACCTCACCCTGCCCTGAGGCAGCTGCTGGTATCCACTTGCCGGCTGTGGTAACTCCTGCACCAGGGCTCAGCTATCCAGCCAGCTCCAGCTCACGATGGCCTCGTGCACAACAGAAGTTAACACCATCTGGTCTTCTGTCACCAATGTGATCCTTGGCGGGTTTGAGTCCATCTCGTGCCCAGAGTGTCCCGCCATCTCAGGGAGAGTTCTCTTGTTCATCACTGACCGTGCTGCTCTTTCCCGGGCCTGACCTGACCTGACGACATACATGCCCCCAGCAAATGAGCTGACATGTTTAACATGGATTAACATGTAATGGATTAACATAGTTTAACATGGATTGTGGTGGGGATCACATGATTCTTTTAACTCTGTTTAAACGATGGCATCCCGGGTCACTGAAAAATGTTTTAAAGGAGTTGGCTTTGTGCATGGTCGCACATTGAGGGACCACCTGGTTGTCAGTTTGAACCACTAGTCGCCCCTCTGGAAAAAGACAGGGTTTTCTCCTCTCTTGAAACCCAGTGGGCCAGCTCTACCTTGACCTGTGGGGTCACTACGAGTCGGCATTAGCTTGAGGGCAGTGTGTGTGTGTGTGTGTGTGTGTGTGTGTGTGTGTGTGTGTAGAGGCATGGGGCGGGGAAAGTGTTCATTCTTTTTGAATGACAGTGTGCCAGATTCTCCCCATCTTCATTTCTAAGGAGCACAGGGGCTGCCCTTTTCTTCTAAGGAGGATTTATTTATATATTTCTGTCTTGTGGACTCCAAAGACATCACCAACACCAAAGCTCACACACACCCATTCACCACTAGTCTTCCTTGTGCCCTGGCCAACTCGCATGTGTTCTGAGAGGACTGAAGGTATCAAGACGTGGGTCAGTGGCGCCTTCATCATCATGGTGATTCCTGCGCCTCCTCTGCCTTCAAGTGAGGCACAAGAAACTGCTCGCCTCAAATGTGCATAACTTCCTAGAGAGAGTTCAGAGATCCATGAGGACAGTCAAGAGGTCAACTTGCCTCTAACCCAACGTTTTCCATGGTGTGCAATTTATCTTCCCCTCCTGCCCCTCGGAGGGCCCATCCCGAGGTGGCTTCTGATATACCTTCTGCCACTGCAGATGAGCTTTGCCCTGTCGGAAGAGAATTAATCTGTGCATCACCAGGCTTCTCCATCCATCGGCAACTGGCTGCTTTTTTATTGGATATGAACTCTATTGGATAACATCATCGTGACTTATTTATCAAGCTACTTGTCCAGGGATGGACGTGAGGATGGTATCCAGTGTGGGACGATGACAAGTAAAGTGGGCATGAGTGTCAGTGTATGACTCTTTAAGGGCATCTACCTTTCTTTTGCTTGAGTAGTACCAAGGAACAGAATATCTGGGTGACAAGATAGGGATACAGTGCACTCTTGAAGACATCGTCAATCATCTTCCAGAATGGCTGTGCCTGTTTGTGTTTCCCGCAGCAGTTTGTGGGAGGACTGTGTCTCACATTCTTTGCTCAGCTTTTTCTATGCTCCTCAATGGCCAGTCGTTTTAATGTTAGCCAGATCTCCATATTTTTAGATTTTTACTTTGGAACTAGTCTTAAGAAATTCTTCTTGATGAAACTTGGCCTGCTGTCTGTCACATTTTTTTTTACAACTGTGAATTAGTAGGTTTCATTACATGTAGAGTGATGACCCAGCCATTGTCAGGGAGTTGAATTCGGTGCCTCACAGCCCAACAGAGGATTCCCGGGGCTGTGATTATTTATGGGGGCAGACAGGATCACATTCTTCCATGGTGAAATGGCAACTGGTGGTTTCAAACCTCTAACCTTACAGTTAGCAGCCCAATGCTCAGTTGACAGTCCCAAGGAGATCGTTCCACAAATGTCTTTGTGACTCTGGAACACAGCCTCAGAAACAACCCTCGATGGTTCTGCACTCCTGATACATATTTCCATGACACATGGCCATTGACAGACAGCATTGGAATAGGAGATAGTGGGGTTGGCATGCTGTGTCTCTGATTAATCTGTAGGTTTTCTCTTTTGCTAGTGCTCAGTCTCTTTTTTGAGCAAAACTAGCTGTCCTGTTGTAATTATGCCCAAGCAATCTATGGTAGAGTCTTGTGAACAGAATTGGTGAGGCCTGTCAACAGCCAAGCATAGATGGCAGAATTCTGATGCAAGGATTTCCTTAAGAGAGCCTTCAGAAGCCCAAAGCCCGAGCCCAAAGCTTGACTGTCTTCTCAAGAGAAAGCCTGATCTCCAGTTCTAAGCTGTTCTCAAGGCTTTTGACCTTGGCACATCTGTGAGCTCATAATAGACATCTCCAGCTGCTGGCACTGAGTTAAGCAGGCGTGCAGCTAAAGGAGCTGGATTCAGCCCTTCCTCCCTGTCTGTTCCTTCTCACACAGATACTTCTTAGTCAAAGGTCTCATCCAGGTACAATGGAGCTCAAAGATGTATCCCTCATGCCTGATTCGCCCACCTCCATTTGCTTTCCCTTGGAATTCCAGTGGAGAAAGTGACTTTTTCTCCTGCTTCCAGTTGAATAATGTTTCTTTCTAAAGCGTCGAATCAGTTCTTCACACCACTCAGTGCATTTTTAAGTTCAGACATTTCCATGTCCATGCCCCGAAGTTCCATGTGCTGTTCTTTTTTTAACACTGTCTTCATTTTTTGACTTAACTATTTGAAAGTTAAGGATACATCTTCAAATAAGATAAGAGTTTTCCAATTCTCACTTATGGATTCGATGATTTCTCTCTTTCTTCATGTTGCGACCTCCATGGCCTGGTTTGGAAATTCTGCAAGATTGTTCAGTTGCCTTAATGGGTTACCCATCTTTCAGGGGGTCCTGCTTCTGTTCTTAAAACTGCCAGTCCTCATACTTAGTCTCCTTCTTTGGGTTGCTTCAGGTGACAGTGGAATTGTCAGTTCTTGCATTCCAGGTTGCTGCAGCAGAGAGCAAGCCCTCCTGGTGTGCTTGTGAAGACCTCTGGTTGGACGCTGTGGCCAAGACAGGAGGTGAGACACTGTTAGGCAAATGATGTTGTATTTACATGAAAAATGAGGGCTTGTGCATAGCCTTGGAGCGGAGGAGCGAAAAAGGCATTTGGAGGTATTAAGCAAGGACAGTCATTTGGTGATGGTTCAATTTTAGGTCCACTTGGATGGTACTGGTGTAGAGGTAGGGATGGAATCCAACCTCCAAATCAGGCCACAGCCAAATGATGTTTCCTAAGCCATATGGCCTTCTTTCGGGGGGGGGGGGCACTGAACACTTTTCTCTCTCTCTCTCGTGCCTCTTTGACTTCCCTCTTGTTTGAATTCTGTGTGTGGCTCCATCCACAGGTGATCCATGTGGGTTTGCCACCCCTGGAAGCTGTGGGCAAGATTCCTGCCAATATGGGATCCACATGATGCCACATATCCTGGTCTGTGAGATCCTTGTGCCTGCCTGCTCCATCCACCAGCAGCTGTGAAAGTCCGAGGATCTCTGGTTAGCATTGGACCTATGGACTTGAGTTCCACTGATCCTCTTTCTTGACATGAACTTCTTTCGTATAGGAGTGTCCCTGGTTTCGCTTTTCTAGACAAGGCAGCCTAACACCCCTCTCTCTGGTGAACTGTATATTGAGTGAGGAGTAAAGGGTCATTGCTCCTCTTTTGCACCAGGAGAGAGAGGAACTATCTCTAGATCTTTCTGGGATTTCCTTGAACTTCCTCCCTGGTTTCCCTCCAGGATAAGCCATGGGGTTTACTGCTCCCCAAAACATGGGCCGTTGACTTGCTGGTTCTGCCATAGATCATGACAGAGAAGTGTTTAAAAAGGGCATGAGAATGAAGCCAAGACATACGGTCCAAAAATGCATATGAGACTAGATGTGCATTATCTAAATTAGAAAAACATTGAAGTCTTAACAATAGGGCCTAATCAGTGCAGTCTTCTCCCAGAGTGTGACAAGACTCTGTCTGTTTCTAGGTAATCACTTCATCTTGCCCATTGTTAAAAATTTCCCCCTCTACACGATTCATGTTCTGCTGTTCTTACTCTTTCCAGAGACTTAATCTTATTTAAATTGAAAAATCACACACCTTATTAATTAAAACACTAGATGAGAGCCATTGATAATTCATGCAAGGAGGAAAGCAAACATCTTTTCTATAAATATTTCTCCTCTTGATTTTTTTTCTTTTTTCCCCTCTTGATTCTTTAAGGTGCTTGTTATTTAAGTTTTGAGAAACCAGTTTATGCTCTAAACCAAACGGTCATTCATGGTAACCACTTAGATGCACACGATAGTTCACAATCTGGAAGCCTCTTCTCTTATTCACTATTTAATTCTGTATAAGTGTCCTATCCAGTTATTAGGCCAAGGATTAATCACTCTGCAATTCACAGAGGAAGGCACCCATACTTAAGACTAGAAAAAGGACACTCTTACCAAAGGGCAAGAGTCGGACTCCAGTGTGAGTTTCCAGCTGGACCAAAATCTTGGGCTGTTTTCACCACTGGAGAAAAAGAAAAGTGCATTTTCCTAGTGGGATCTACCTCTTGGGATTATCTTAAGCTGTGGATATTCTGGCTACCAGGCCATGAGTAGAGGTTCTCACAACAGTAGGGTTTTAAGGTAAGGAGAACACTGCTTCTTGGATCCTCTGATGGGCAGCGTGATGACCACTCACCATGACCTCACAACCAAGAGGGGACTTAAAGCAACTCCTTCTCATCAGGGATCTAAAGCCAGGTGAGGCAAAGAGGATTGGACAAATCCCAGTCAGCTAATAAATATCTTTTTTTTAAAAAAAAAAAGGTTTCTTGAGACTTGATTGAATATTTGCAGAGTAGACCCATTTTCCATTCAACAATTCACATGTATTTTATTTCATCTTTCTGATTGCCATCCCCTCAACCCAGTGCCACACTTTCCACTTCCTCCCTGTGTTTCTATTCTAGTCTTCCTTCTCTCTCAATACTTCTGAATGATGCTCTTGGGTAAATGTTGCCCCTTTAATCTCTCATGATCCATTTTTCCAAGGTGTGTTCACTTCCCTGTGTTCCCTGTCTGTTGTTGGACTGAAAACTGAACCCTGGGGCTGAGTTCATTTCAACACCTAAAGGGGGGGGGGCAAAGGGCTGTAGTTTGGGGGTGCTCCACCAGTCCCTTTCTGATTTGTAGGCCTGATTTTTCTTGTGATCTTGCTATCTAGGTCATTTTTGAAGTGAACTAAATTTTCAGTACATAAGACCACCCTACTGGTTTCATGTGTAGACATCAGCCAACATGGATAGCATCTCCCAAAATAATCTAAACACATCTATATGAACTATCAGAGTCATGTCTGTTATGTGGCATTCAGCGGAGATCTGAAATTCCCTCTTCACCACTGAAGTTCTACCGTGACACAAATGGTTAACATGCTCAGTTGATACGCAACAATTGATATCAGTAATTCTACTTAAAGAGCCTGGCAATGTAGAGGTAGTCCCTGATAAGACATCCCACTTTTTAGCAATTTAACAATGTCCTGTGGCATTTTAAAAATAAAATAAATATATTACAATACTATTTTTGCATTCTATGAAAATTTTTGTTGCCCCATATAGATCAAATTTTTATAATGGTGTCATGCTTAAAATCTGGTCACTTTAGTTTAGACAGCCTTGTGGAGAGTTGGTTAGGACACAAGTCAAACCCTTCTAGCTTTTGCTTTAATTTTTTGGGTAGTTTCCACTGTTATTGTTTTCTCTTATTAGCATCTCCATAAATAGAACCTTTATTAGTCTCCAAGGCTGGTCATGAGAATGATAACATCAGCAATGATAATTTTGAAGGTATCGTTAATGAAAAGATGAATGAAAGACAAAAATGGAACAGCAACAAGGACAAAAGAGATGGTGGAAAGTACAGCCCGTTATAACTCACACGTTGGATGTGCTTCTTGGAGTGAGTTACAGAGGAGATGTCCCTGGTGAGGCACAGTTCTATGGTGACATGTGCAGAGCCAGACTGGACTTGACTTCATCCCGTGCCCATTGGCCATGTTAACAGGAGAGACCCATCCCTGAAAAGCCACATGCTGCTTGGTAAACGACGAGCAGTCGCAGTTGCCGTGAGCTGCCATTGAGTCCATTCTGGTCTTAGGCGCCATCAAGCTTGACGCTCGTTGGTCCTGAGCCATCCTCACAGTGGTTTCTATGCTTCAGCCACTGTGTCAAGCCACTTTCTTGGGGGCCTTCCTCTTTCATGTGCCTCCACTTAACCTTCTGATGTTTCCAAAGTAGCCAAGACTGAGTCTCACCATCCTCTTCTTCCAAGACTGTCCTTTGGGCAATCCATGGTACTTTCAGTATTCTTTTCCAGCACTGACATTCAGATGCACTGATTCTCCCTCAGTCTTCCTTACTCAATGTCCAACTTCCACATGCACAGCAAAGCAGAGGGGCAGGAGAAAGTGGGTCGACACAGGGGCCGCAAGTGTGGGCTCAACTCTGACATGGGTGGTGAGAAAAGCATGGGAGCAGGCAAGGCTTCATTCTGTGCTCTCAGGACCGCTGTGAGTTGGCACTGATAGGAAAGCCCCGAACAACAATGGAAAGATCCACTGGGGAGTGACAGTGAGCGTCAGTTCTCCACAGAATCTCTGTGTGCCCCCTTCCTTGCACACGATGAAGATTCAAAAGAGGATGTTAACCAAGAGGATTGGGCCTTAGTCAATTCTGGTGTCTGTGGGGGTGGCTGAGATCAGATGTCTGCTTGGCAGGGATGGAGGATTAAAGTTGGGAAAACAGTGCAGCTCTTCGTAAAAGAATGGATCTTCAGCAGGAAGTGACCAGGATGGAAGGAGCAGAGACCTAATGTAATTGCAAGTGACAATATTCTGGCATCTTTCAGTGATAAAATATTAAGCCTGAACATGGGTTGCTCCATTATCATGATTGGTAAAAAGACAATGCTAATGAATGGCACCACCCAAGTAAAACATACATTATCCTCTTGTTGGAAACCTCGGTGTAATTTAAGACATCACTGATGTATTAAAAAGAATGCATTATTCCAAGTGCCAGCAGCGGGTCAACATTCATCACCAACCCTGCAATAATAGCCAACAGGTGTGAAGAGCGAGCCCGTGATCGAGGAAAACAATTTCAGTTAGAAAATAGACTCTCGTTCTCTCTCTTCACAGGGTTATTATAGCAACAAGGAAATGAGAAGGGAAAAAAACACACTTTTTTTTTCAAATTATGAAAAAGCCACCGTCATCGTCCTAGGCAGGGCTACAACATCAGGGGAAGTAGCCTTTTCCACTCTAAACTTAAATAAAGATCAACAACTACTGAGCAATGAGGAGAATGGTCTGGAGGGGACGGTAGAGGGATTGTTAGTCTCCTTATAAAACCTAAATGGAAAATTGGCCTGGAGAGAAGATAGCTTTTTTAATAGAGAAGTATCAACCTAAGTGTAAATGTATTTATACCACATGTGGTATGTTCTAATGTGCCTGTGTGTGCTTATCTGACCCCCAAAGAAATAAACTTCGCTGCCTTCGAGTCAGTCTGACTCACCCTATAGGACAGGGGAGAATTAATTGTCCTGGGGTTTTCTGAGATTGTAACTCTCTGCAGGCGTAGAACATCCCACCTTTCGCCAGTAGAGCAGCTGCTGGTTCCAAACTTCTGACCTCGTGGTTTCCAAACCAACGCACAACCCCCAGGCCACTAGGGCCCCTGTTTATCTGACAATATGGGGGGAAGCTTGAACTTCAAATACCATGTCCTTTATATTTTTATTTTTTAAATCAGTTACTATAATTTTGCACACCTTAGAGCTTTCGTCCCCGAGGAGGGCCCAGTCTAAAGATGGAAGCATTTAGGCTCAGTTGACGTAGGCCATTCACTGGAGAGCATTCCCAAGTTCTGGCATGGCCTTGCTAAGGCTGGGACACTAGACTGGGCAGTGGGGGAGACAGACTGACCTGGGGACTTGGTAAGCCATGACGAGATTGGTTCCTGATAACCAGACATCAGCCAGGACCTGATGGTTCCAGAGTCCCATCTGCTTCCACAAGAGAGGCCAGAGGGAGGCTTCATGATAAAGTGCAGGGGACAGAACATACCGTCTTACCTCTCGCTAAGGAGTTTGGACAACCACCTCTGAATATAACCTACCACCAAGAAAAAAAAAACATCCAACTGATTCCCATCAAGTCGATGCCAGTTAGTCATGGCTCTGTCGGACAGGACTGAACTGTCCACATGGGCTCCAGAGACAGTAACTCTTACAGAAGGAGCAAGCCTCCCCTTTCTTCATCACAGCAGCAGGTGGTTTGGAACCTCTGACCTTACGTTGGCAGGGCAATGTGTAACCCACCATAACGCCTGCATCACGGGAAGGGGTGATTTCATTAGCGATTCAAGGGACGCCCGTGGTGCTGTGCATTACATGCTGGACTGCCAACCCCAGGGTCAACAGATCAAACACACTCGTCATTCTTCAAGAGAAAGCTGCGGCTGTCAGCTCCCCATTGCTTCCACAGAGAGTGAGAGCCCAGGAAGCGCTCTTCAAGGTTACTCTGAGCCAGCATCAACCCAGTGAGTTTGGACTTCGAGATTTGGTGACTCTTTCTCACTTACAAAGGCTGACAGCCACTGTTTAGTTAAAAAAAAAAAAAGGTATAAGTAGGAGAGGTTTCACCAAGGTGGAGTCTCAGGAACGGCGTGCAAGGGAACATTTGTGCTCTGCCCTGGTGGCTATGAGACGGAATTGGCTTGACGGCACTCAATAAGGTCTTTGAGGAGTCACACCTTCCAGGGAGCAGCAGTGCTGCCTAGCCCAGCTGTCCCAGAGCTCACTTGCTGCCTCTGTGGCCCTGACTCCTGGACATCTCCTGGGTGCACTGTTTGTTCAGGTAATTCCCTTCCCTGTGTACAGCCCAGAGCCACTCGTCTCCGAATTGCCTGCCAGGTGAGGGCCCCTCCTGGTCCGTGGCTGACTCCAGCATGGTCCCTTGGTGATCACAGCCACAGCTACAAACAAGGGTCCATGAGACAGGGTAACCACCGAGGCGCTTCCAACGAGTCTTCCACTCCGCACGAGAGAGGTGCATCCTTTGCCAAGTGCGGAGCACTCACACACAGGGGCCTGGCGTGCAAGAATGCGACCGCTGCTCCGATTCATCTGGAAATACAATGTTGCAAAAGTCCCAGGAAGCCTAAGGGAAATGGTGTGGAGAAGTAGACTGGGAAAACGGACACTTGCTGATGACTGACCGTCACCCCAGGGGACCTAGGCATGGTCTTGGCCTGGATACAAGCAGGGCTTTTTCCTCTGATTTTTGTCCTCTCTCTGGCATATGACTACATCCTGGGTGGCCATCACTTGGTTTCAGCAAAATGGAGACAACATTGCCCTCCGAGGATTAGTGGAAGACTCGGTTGGGAGAGAGATGAGGTAGTCTACTCCCCCAAAAGTTTACGTGCTGGGAAACTCACAGGGGCAGTTCTTCCTTGTTCTGCAGGGTGGCTCTGATTTGGAACGGGTTTGGTGGCAGTGGTGGAACGTAGGAATTGCAGGATTAGGTGAGCACCTCTCACATGTGTTGGGCAGACCCTCAGGAAAAAGGGATCAGTCCCCAGAGAAGAACATCCAGCTGGAGGAAAAGAGGTCCCTCAAGACAGGCAAAGTCCCTCAATGAGACGGAAGGATGCAGTGGCTGGAGCACTGGGTTGAGGCATGGTGATGGTTGAGAGCATGGCTCAGAGGATGGTGGTGGCTTCAACTCTGCCCAAGTGGTCACTTGCCAACTCCCAGGCACTGACAACCACAAATGGACCAGGAACCAGAGGAGAGGACCCTCACCTTCCAAGCTGGTTCACTTCCTGGGTATAACTCCCGCCCGGTCACCACCGCCTATTTGTGGATTTTCCTATTTCTGGGGCATGAAGGGGAGCTTTCAGGCAGAGAAGAGGGAGGAAGAAAGGTCTAGAGGGATGCTTCCACAGCCAGCCCAAACCAGGTGCTTCACAAAGGATCCTGGGGGTGATGGTAGAAGAGCTGCACGAGACCACCATAGGTCCAATGACTCCACACTTAGGAACAGCAGTGTGATGGGTGAGTAGCACATTGGGTCAGTCCAGGTTGACTAGAGAAGCAAATCCAGAGACACTCACATATGTGTAAGAAAGAAATTTGTATCGAGAAGCAATTATATGTCAATAAAGCATCTCATCCCAGTCCAGACCAAGTTCATAAATTCAACGTTAGGCCATCATGTCCATTAATTCCTCCTCAGACTCATGTACTACATGCAATGATGCCAAATGCAAGACGATCACAGGCTGGTGGGTGGAAAGTCCTGTGGGTCCAGTGGGGGTGGAAGCATCTCCAGGGAGGAAGACAACAGTTCCCAGAATCCTCAGAAGAAGGTCATGTCCACACAGAGGCATCATTGGCTATGAGCTGATTGACAGGCTAGACTCCATCTCTTTGCTCAAGTTGATCGGTGATTATGTAACTGCCACACGCTTCAAGATTTGTCATGTGATCATGTCATGGCAGCATATAATTAACTGTAAGGGACCGGGGGAGGGATGGGACCTGGCGTACCAGGAAGGTGTCATTCAACAAACTGGCACCAGTGGACCTTCCTGGGCAAGGAGTGAGCTGGAAGGGACCTGAGGCAGGAGTCTGAGCTGAATTGAATTGGAGACAGCAGCCTGGGGAAGGACACGGACATTGAAGCTGCCTGACTGAGCTGGGGGAGGGGTGAAGTGGGAGGGTTAGTGGGACAAGGTCGGGGCCTTGGACTCCTGGCCACAGAATTCCTTAGCTTCTCGCCTCTGAGTTCCAGTCTAGTTGGTCATTAGTCACTGGATGCTGAAATAGGTCTTGGGTAGTCACGGGGTCTGCTAAGACTTATGCCATCAAGTCAGTTTCAACTCACAGTAGCCTGATGTACAACAGAAGGAAACACTGCCTGGCCTTGTGTCATGCTCACACAACTGTTCTTATGTTGAGCCCACTCTGCGGGCACTGTGTCGATACATCTTGTTGAGGATCTTCTTCTATTTTACCAAGCTTGATGCCCACCTCCGAGGACTGGTCTCTCCTGATCATGTGTCCACTGTCTGTGAGGTGAAACCTTGCCATCCAGGCTTCTAAGGAGCATTCCGCTTCTTCATTTGTCAGTCCATGATACTTCCTATACGCTTCACTGGCACCACCATTCAGTAAGACTCAGATTTGACACTGGTGTTGCCTGAAAGCAAGTCATAGCTCAGATACTCAGACACCATTTACCTGGGTGCGCCATGACCCTGCCCCCCACCTCACTGCCCTCCTCTGGAAAACAGAAATACTAGTCAGCTAGCTCATGATGCATTTTGGTCTGGGAAGATGCTGTAAGACGTCCTTGTACTATGGGCTAGGCAAAGTTGGCCATTCAAATCTAATGGCCACTCTATACCATGATACTGTGGGTTTCCATAAAGACTTACTGTCTCTAAAACCCTGGGGAGAGGTTCTGTGATCTTACAGAACTGCCACAACTCAAAGCCATCTCAGTGGCAGGGATTTGGTTTAGATTTGGGTTTTGAAGGAGCCCTCCTGGCCCTGCAGCTTAGCACGTGGCAGCAAACAGAGAGGTAGGGAGTCTCCCAGGTCCAGATGATCTGTTTCTGTAAAGGTTAACAGTCTCAGAATTCTGGTGGCTCCAGTTTACTCTGCACTGCAGGTTGGTTATGAGCCGAGATGGACTCTTCAATAATGGATTTGGCTTTCTGGTGGGAAAGAGTCAGGACAATGCATCCTCTGGTGATTCTGTTCTGCCCTGTTTATAGCTCATGACTGATCCTTTTTAAGGGGCCTTCTCTAATCTTGTAGGACTTCAATGGATTGATCAGTGACATTCCATCCGACTGTGTTATGAAAGGGGCCTGCATCACTGACTGCCATGAAGTGGATTCTAACTTCTGGTAAACCCATTGGGTAAGGAAGACTTGTTCCTGAGGTTCTGTCTAAGATGGCATCTCTTTATAGGAGTGGGTAGCCTCATCTTTCTCTTGGGGACTGGTTGGTGAGGTTGAACTGTCAACCTTGCTGTCAGCAGCCCAATACTCAGTACCCACCATCCAGGTTCCTTGATGACATGATAGTTTTGTGAATGACATAATGAAAGGTGCTCTTTCATACCCAACTGATTCCATCACTTGTCCATCCCATAGACTCTTGTTAGTGGGATGGAAACTCTCTCCCCCACCCCATAACCACTGGGGACACTATTTTAGCCAAGGTGACATGTACGATTCACCATCAAGGCCAGAGATGGTGGGCAGGCAGCCATGTGTTCCTGGGAACCACAGGGAGTTATTCCTGGAGTCAGTTTGGGGAAGAGGGAGGAGGTGCCCATCAGCCAGCCCCCATCATGCTTGAAGAACATTTCACTGTAGTGACAGTCAGTGACATTGAGCAGAGTTCACTGTCTTGGTAGGCAGGGGAGGTCATCCTGTATGGGCGATTTGGAGGGTCTCCAAAATGAGTGTTACAGAGCCAAGAATACAGTGGGTACTTTGAAAACTACTCACTAAGTGATAGAGTGATGGGATCATTCACTTCTCTCCCCAAAACAAGGCTCACAAGGGGAGTAGAGTGGGCTGTGTCTTCCCTGAAAATAAAAACCTTCGAAATCCTACATGAACGTTCTGCTTGGTCACATGGTATCTCTATGAGTTAGCCTCAACTCAATGGCACCTGCAAATGGTAAGTGGTGTGTGTGTGTGTGTGTGTGTGTGTGTGTGTGTGTGGTGGAAAAATATATGTGCTCGCTAGATTTTTTTAGTTACTTTTTTTCCCAAAAGGATTGGAAAAAGTTAAAGTAAGTTAATACCTTCCTGACATGCCTCATCACAAGTTACCACCATAGATTCTGACTCATGGCCACCCTAGAAGAAAGAGTCCAATGTTCCAATCAATTTCCAAGACTATAAATCTTTACAGGAGCAGATGCCCTCATCTTTCTCTCAGAGAGTTGTGGATGGTTCCAAACTGGTTACCTTGCTCTCAGCAATCCAACCTGCAGCCCACTAGACCAGCAGAACTCCTTTCTTGACATTGAGACCCCTGCAAACAGGGACAAAACCTTTGATTATCTCCTCCCATGGTATCCTCTAGACCAATAGTTCCTAAAGTGGGTAATACCACCTCCTGGACCAATCCAGGGAGGTAGATGCCTACACTGTATCCTGGACTATGGGCAACAGCATGGACACTTTTTTTCTTGTTCATTTCCAGGTATGCTGAGTCACTTCTGTTTTCTGCAAAGGTGCTAGAACATCAAAGCAGCTTGGGAAGATCTGCTCCTCATGGCCACACTGGTGCTCATGCTTTGAACCTGTTTGGTGAAGTCCAAATATACACTGCCTTGGCATTCACATCTGCATTTGCAACTGTATAGCCTCTCCAGGTGCTTTCTGATCTCAGCAAGGTAAGAACTATTTTCCTGGCTCAAGAGGTGGGGGGAACTCTGGTGGGAATAGAGGAGTGTGTGTTAGTCTGATATTCAGTTCAAAAGTACCAGCCACACTGTAAGAGAAAGATGAACCTGTCTATTCCTGTGAAGAGTTAGAGTCTTGGGAACTATAGGAAGTTCTGTAACCTGTAGGGTATCTATAAATTAGAATAGACTGAATGGCCAAATTATCTTGTTCTACAGGTGAGAAAACTGAAGATCTGGAAGGGGGCGGGGTCTTTGTGTTACATTGTTTTCCTCTTATTGCTATCTGCCACAACTTCAAGTTGGTTTTGATTCAAGGCAAGCCTATGCACCCTCAAAAGAAACCACGATGGGATCAGACCATCGTCACCCAGAGAGCATCCAGTGGCTGATTCTGAAAAGCACAATTACTTCTAGCAGTAGACCACCAGGCCTTACTTCTTACTTTGTCTTAGTCTGAAGACTTGAACAACAGAACGGTGCCCACTAACCAAAGGTCATGGCTTGGTGTGAGGTTCCTTGGTGCCAAAACAACCTGTATCTGATGCATGGAAGGCAAGACTTGCACTACTGAACCACTAGTGCCCCCCGTATTTGATCCCTAGAAATGTCACACCAAAGTACCACAAAGTGAGTGGCTGATAAGAACATAAATTTATTCTGTCACTCTTCTGGAAGCCAGAAGTCTAAATTCAGAGCATAGGTAGAGCTGCATGCCCTCTTTCCCTGCTATAGTAAGACCCTCCCTTGTATCTCTTGGTAGCTCTTGGTTCACCTCAGACACTGCTTGGAGGTTCTCATCATGTAGAAATATTTTGGCATGGCATCTTTCCCTTGACTATGCCTTTCCTTCTTTCAAAAGGACATCGGACATGTTGGATTCTAACTCACCCTATTCCCATATTACCTAACATTCATTCATACTATCTTCAAGGCTGGATTTCCAAACCAGGTGGTGTCCACAAGATACTAGAGGTTAGAATTTCAGTGAGGAGTCCATTCAAGATGTAATGTTTGTCTAAGCCCACTTAGCTAATCAGAAAAGAGGTAGGGCTTCAGTCCCAGTCCTGGAGACTGCGGGAGCCCCAATGTCTTAGCCACCCCAGACTGTCCCCAGGAGTGTGTTCCTCACCATCACTATGTGACCATCACTGTGTGATCCACTCTGAATGTATTGAGAGTAAATCCTAACTGTAAGAGTCACCATGAGGACAAATCTCTGTAATGGACAGAGTGGATAGCCACAGCTTCATGGTCCAATCCAGTGGCACTAGGTGTGCATGACGACTGAAACTTAACTTTAAATGAGATGACATATGAAGTTCAAACAGAAATTCAGTTCTTCAGACACCCAGACCACATTACCAGTGCCCAGTAACCACCCATGCCTTCCATGGTGGACAGCTCAGATATTGAACATTGCTATCTTTGAGGACTTTCCATAGGGGCAGAGCTGCAGTCATACTGCAAAACATTGCACAACACAGAGGCCTTGCTGATATCATGTGGGTAGGGCCTGTGTTCTAATGTTCCATCTTGTGAGGCGACTTTGAACTCCCTAGAGTCTGTCTCCCACTGCGCTGAAGCACAGAATTTCAGCTTGGCTGTGGATAGTTTCTATCTGTCCTAGTATGTGCAGTGGATGCACTCCAAACTGGTTTGCTCACTCAAAGCCCGACCCATCTAGACTAATCCAGATTCAGCCACTTGTCCCACGCATAAAGGGCTTATCGTGAAATGAAAATGTGGCGCTGTCAGCTCTTCTGGCCAGAGGGGTTTTGAGAAATCAACTTACAGCAGGATTTGCCATTGCCCGTCTTGTCTACTCCATTCATGATGCCTGTGCACAGCTTTCTTTTCAGGAGAACCTCCTGCAGAGATTTCTTAGTCATGCTATTGTGGTTTGGTGCCAATGAATTGCCTTAGGGACAAGGATGGAGAGACTTGGTGCTATATATTGGCATTTTTTGTGAGGAGAGACA
>PVJH01026052.1:19245-30688 GCA_004026705.1 Nesogale talazaci | reverse complement strand
TACCAAGGTAAGTTTGTTCAAAGTTTTCCAACAGTAAAGGAATTTTTGTAAAATTAAAAAATGTAAACCACATCACATAAATTGTTTTTGTAGGCCACCACTTGCAGAAAGCATCACCAGTGAATTCAAAGAAAAAGTACCATTTTCAGTTTTCACTACTAACCCTTGCAGGTAAGTGTCAGTATTTTTTTTTTTTTTTAAGGCATCACTGCCCTGGTGGTGGGAGTAGGAGGCCCAGCCTTTGCTCCTGGGAGCCGGAATCGAACCTCCATCCCAGTGGGCCGCAGTCCCGCGCACAACCACTACACCACCAGGGCTCAGCCCAAGTGTCAGTATTTTGTGTTAGGCTTTATTCATATAAAAATTTTATATCTGGTGCTCACTTCGGCAGCACATATACTAAAAAAAATTTATATCTGATCATAAATAACTACATTATCAAAAAAAATTTATATCTAAATTCTGACTTTTATAGAATAGAAAACATTGGTATTTGTTTTATTTATTTAAGTTCCTCAAAACTGAAGAATTGTAAACTATATTTAAATAAAACTGAAATTAGAACCTAGCACAATGGATGGAGATTTTAAAGTACATACTTACCACATTTTTTTGGGGGGAGTCATCACTGCCCTCAGGTGGTGGGAGTAGGATACCACATGTTTTTTAAGTCAATGGGAGAATGAAAGGATTACATGCTTAAGCCTCTTACTTAAGCATGGAATCTTATTGTGGAATTACTCTAAGATTCACTTGTAGGTTTTCCCTTTTCTGTTTATATTCATTCCCTTGGTGACCATATCCTCTCCTGTGGCTTTACATACCACCTCTCTATTAATAACTACATTTATATTTCTAGCTAAAACGTCTTCTAAATTTCACCCTCCGATGTCTGCCAAGAGCATGAGCTCAAACAATGCATTGCATTGAATAAATCTGTTGCACCAAGAGCTCTTTAAAGTGTTGAAATGAAAAAGAGGTTGCTTTGAGGACTAAGATGTGCCTGACTTAAACCGTAGTAATTTCTTTTTAATTTTTTTTGGGGGGGGCATCACTGCCCTGGTGGGAGTAGGAAGCCCAGCCTTGCTCCTAGAGAGCTGCTGCTGGATTTGAACTGTCATCCATGTGGGCTGCAGTCCTGCACACAACCACTACGCCACCAGGGCTCAGCCCCATAGTATTTTCAACTGCCTCATATACATGTTAAAGTGGGCATTGAACAGAAAGATCAGGAAGAATTGAAGCATTTGCTTTATGGTGCTGGTAAACAAAATTGACTGGAGAACTCCATGGGCTGCCAAAAGAATGACAAAATCTGTCTTAAAAGAAGTACAAACGGGCTGAGCCCCAGTGGCATAAGTGGTTGAGTGTGGAACTGCAGCCCGCAGGCTTGGCGGTTCAAATCCAGTGGCAGCTGGGTAGCGCCCACGACCACCAGAGGCAGTGATGCCCACAAAAAAAAAAAGAAGAAGAAGAAGAAGAAGTACAAACAAAATGCTCCTTAGAGGGTGGTGAGACTTGTCTCAGTACTTCGGACATTTCAGGAGAAAGCAGTCCCTGGAAAAGGGCTTCCTGCTTGTAGGGGCAGAGAGAAGGGGATGCACTCAATGAGATGGACTGACACAGTGGCTGCATGATGGGCTCAGACTGAGGACAGTTAGTTGTGAGGGTGGCCCAGGACCGTGCAGTGAAGTGTGTCGTGGTGCTGTGAGTCAGAACCAGGTCAATGGCACTAAGAATACCATGTTTTCGGGCTGAGCCCCGGTGGCGTAGTGGTTGTGCGCGGGACTGCGGCCCACTGGGACGGAGGTTCAATTCCAGCAGTGGAGCTGGGCCTCCTACTCCCACCACCGGAGAGCAGTGATGCCAAAAAAAAAAAAAAAGAATACCATGTTTTCTTATTCTACTTGTAATCTCCATGTGGCTGTCTGATAATTTAGAACTCATCACCTGACCTAGCTTTCCATATCTTCATTCCTGGAGCCTATATCCTTCCAGGTACTAAGCCCCACAACCTTGGGGTTCTCCTCACATTCCGTTTTTCAGGAAATTCTGTTGATTTGAAAATCTATCCAGAATCTAGTCTCTCTAACCCTCCATCATTAAACCAGCTCTAGATTGGATTCGTGTAAAAATAGCCTTCTCACCGGTCTCTAGCATCTACAGCCCTGCCTCTGTACAATAATACATCCTTAAGGTAGCATCAGAGTGACCCTTGAAAACAAACATATCCTGCTTCCTTACAGATCCTGAAAGGATCCCAGATGTTATTCCGTAGAATTCTAAACTGTAGCAGCAGTAATCAAGGCTTGAGCTCCCCGTTGCGCAGCCTGCTAGCCTCTTGCCTGCTTGTCTTCAGACCTTTGTCACGCCTACTCTTATCTGCAGTGCTCTTCCCCCAGGTCTGTTTGACTGTCTCCCATCAAGTCTGGGCTCAGTCACTCTGCCGATCCCCATCACTCAGTTAATGCTCAGCTTGCCAGACCCGCACCCCCACCTGTGTCCTCCAATATTGTTGTCTTTCATCCATATACTTCTAATGTACCATAAAATTATGTTTCTTGTGTTTGCCTTCACCTTTTCTGATTCTAGGGGCTAGGGTCTTTTTGTTTGATTTATTCATTGCTTAACAGTGCTAGCTAGACACATATAAAAAGCTCACTTATAAAATGAATGGATAAGATTCTGGTTGAATTTTTGCTGTAATTTACAATGAGAAGTAGAGGTAGTTTATAAAACATTTTGCCTATAAAATTCTTTTTTTTCTGCTAAGAAATTTAACTACTATTTTCATTTCAGAATTCAGTACTGTACACAAGAAATTATTGTATTTCGTGAAGACTTAGTGAATAAAATGTGCAGGAATTGTGTCCGTTTTCCTAGTAGCAACTTGGATATTCCAAATCATGTAAGTTAAGCCTTCATTCTTAAACTATCGATCATGTTAACAGTCTGTGACATTTTGTTACGGTGATGATTTTATGGGAACTGCTGGCCTTATGGTTACCACCCCATTACATCACCCACTAGCTGCCAGAGCTTCTAATATATGTATATAATAAAATGTTATTTGTCATGTTTATTGTATATATCATATGATATGCCACATCAGGTTTAGCTTGTAGCTTCAAGGTTCCCTTATACACTGTTGTTAATGCCTGGATACAAGTCCCACCATTTGAAAAGAAAAGTAGATCATACAGAATATTTTAATTATTTATTTTATAATATTTAAAGTTTATAGAGACTGAGCATCTTTTATTCATGCTCTGAAATTATTTTTAGGTAAACACAATCAGTAAATAAAGTTTAATTGAACAAAATGTGTACAGCTGCTTAATGTATTTGGGAAAGTAGCTTTTCTGGCTTATCATATTAAATGAAAACTCTAGATTTTGAAATACAGGATAATTAATTTTATATCAAGCATCTGTGATTTCCAAAGCTGATTAAAATTTGCTTCTAGAAATTTTCTAGTTCCTCTTAGTAATATTTAATTTGAAATTATTTGTATATTTTAAGTTTTCATATGAATTAAAATGTTTTTTATGTTTTTCTTTTGTAGTTTGTAAAGACTATCTTATCCCAAGGCCACCTGACTCCTCTCCCCCTTTTTGTCTGCCCAGTGTACTGGGCCTATGACTATACCTTGAGAGTGTATCCTGTGCCTGATTTGATCGTCATTGCAGACAAATACGATCCTTTCACGATGACCAATACTGACTGCCTCTGCATAAACCCTGTAAGAATGTAGTTGACATTCTATAGTTAAGATGAAGATGTAGTTCTTTTTTTTTTTTTTTTTAATTTTTTTTATTAGGCATCACTGCCCTCAGGTGGTGGGAGTAGGAGGCCCAGCCTTTGCTCCTGGGGGCCGGAATTGAACCTCCATCCCAGTGGGCCGCAGTCCCGCGCACAACCACTACGCCACCGGGGCTCAGCCCGAGGATGTAGTTCTTTAAATTTAAAGTATATATTTAATCAAATTGCTGTTGGTATAAAATATACTAATAATGTTTGTTTGGTAATAACAGAAAGTTCTTATAAATTTTTGGTATAGAGTGTGACTATAAAGTAATATAACTTAAAGACACACACACACACCATTATAACGTATACAATGGGAGACTTCAAAAAGATTCATGAGAAAATTCCATTCTCTTTTAATTCCATTTTCTGTGATCCTTTTTTGAAACCTTTTTGTGTATCTAAGTGAATATTTTCTTCAGAGTAATTTCCCTTATAATTCCTCTGTAGGAATTACTTTCAGAGTTGTATATTTCATTCTCTTTAAATATATCTGTGATACCTACTCTTTAACGTGGTCTTGATTTTTGAAAATTTACTCATGTCCCAAAATTCAGGTATGATGAAAGGGGGTCATTGGGACACATCTATTTTATTTTTATGGAGTACTTTTAAGTTTCTTCAGAATTTTTTGTAAAATATACTTTTACAGAATATCTTCATTCACCTTCAAAGACTGTTTCACAATAAGACCATTTCTTTATCAAAATTTAATTCTGGATCTTCTCATAGTTACTGCTTTATTTCAAAACACGTCATTTCTGAGTTTTCCCATTTTTTCTTCCTGTAAACCACCTCTTTCTGCACCCATTATATCTTTTTTATGTATACCTCTTGAACAACCCAGGCTGTGATTTCAACATTATTTCATTCGATACGCTTCTTCTTGATACCTAACATTGATGAATGCTCGCCGTTAGCCAGGCATTGAGTTAGGTACTGGAGACACTAGGACTGAAATGAGAGTCACTGCTCGTGAACTTTATAGTTTAGTAGTGGACAGGAAATTGTGTGGGTGTTGCTAGGTACACGTAGGGCACATCGGAAGGGCATCAGATGCCAATTTTGACCAGGGAGAGGAATAGGAAAACTTGCTGTTTAGTGTCCCATATGCATATTTAGCATCCCATAATACTGCTTACTTTTTATCTGTCATTCCTAAGCATTTTCAGTCTAATCTGTTACCATAATTGTTACCACAATTGTTACCACAATTGAAAAACTTTTGTTTCAAGTGATTAATTTGTAATAACACCTCCATAAAACTCATGCGAAAATCTGTCTTGTTACTTTAACCTTATTTCTAAGCTGTGGACTTTATTAATGTAAAATTCATTCTAACAACCGAGAGTTTTGGCTTTAAAAATAGAAAATATTTTATAAAAATTGAATAATTACTTACAGCCACTTTTCTTCCCAAAGGGTTCTTTTCCCAGAAGTGGATTTTCATTCAAAGTTTTTTACCCTTCTAACAAGACAGTAGAAGATAGGTGAGTATATCCATAGAAATAGCTAAGAGGGAGCTTTCTTTTGGTTTTGCTAAACATTCGATGGTCAGTAGGCTAGTCACTGAGTTGCAGAAATGCCTGTAACGGCCTACTGGAAATGACCTGGGCTGGGGTCGTGCTGTGGGACAGTTGCAAGTACTGCCGGCTTATGTTGCAGCGGATCAAAACTTTTTGTGGAGTAAATCTCAAACCAGTTGTGCAGGTGGACTTCATTCTCTAATAAGCCACCTCCTGTTGATGCGCTTAGTCCAAGAGACCAGGCCTGCTTTCCACATGGCTGATTCTCCGCGCCTCTAATCCTCCTTGAATGGGCAACAAAGAAGTGGGTGTTGGGTATATACAGAGTAAAAGTGAAATGATGGTGGCAAGGTAGGGTTGGGAGGAAGTTTTGGGGGGAAATTCACCTGGGTGGTGAGTGATTCTCCAAGGTTGGTGTGTATGTCACCGACATCGGAATCTGCTGGAGTCTTGTTAAAAAAGTTATATTCCAGGATTCTATTGCAGACCTAGGTAGCCGGTATGTACAGTGGTTAGTGCTTAGCTGCCCACCAGAAAGTTGACGACTGAATCCAGCAGCTGCTCTTTAGAAAAAGCTGTGGCAGTCTGCTTCGCAAACATTTATGGCATTGCAAATCCTGTGGGCTGTTCGACTCTACACTATACCCAGGGTCACCATCAGACAGCAGTTGGTTCCATCTGGGGTTTTACCCTACTTGTCAAATACATATCTAGTTATTAGAACCAAGAATATACATTTTAAACACAGTGTGCATTTAAACATCTCATCATATGCAATGATTTCTTAGACAAAGATCCCACCTCTGATTAAGAACCAGTGACCAAATTACACTCCAGGTTCTTGTCAGAGGACATTAATTTTAAAAAGAAACTAGACATAAAATGTCCTCTCTCAGACTGAGCCCCCGGTGGCGTAGCAGTTGTGCATGGGACTGCGGCCCACTGGGCTGGCAGTTCAAATCCAGCAGCAGCTCTCCAGGAGCAAGGCTGGGCCACCTGCTCCCACCAGAGGGCAGCGATGCCAAAAAAACAATGTCCTATAGTGTATGATTTGTAAAAAATATTTTGAATGGATGCATCCATAGAGAAAGCAGGGAATTTGGTGGCTGCTTGAGGGCAAAGGAGAAGCAGAGCCACTACTTAATGGGTACAAGTTTTCTCTTGTGATGATGAAAATGTTTTGAGATAAAATGGAGGAGGTGGTTGAGTTTTACTATACTAAATGGCACTGACCTGTTCACTTTAATTAACATTTACTTTTATGTTGTGTGAATCGGAATTTTTTTTAACTTGAGTAGTAGTAGTAAATGGTAAAATTTTAAAACACTGCTTAAAAGAAGAAAATGGTTGAAGAAATTACTTCTCCATCTAAATCCTGAAGACATGATTAACAGTTTATTTTATATCTTGGGAAAATCTATTCTTGCTGCTCAATACTCATTTGAGATTCAGTGTCCCTTCATTCTATGAAATACCATAAATTTTATTCTTGAAAATACTCATTTGAAATATTTGAGTTCTTAGGGCATACCAAATACTGCTTGGTTCTTGGAATATAAACAGACCAAATACTTATCATAAAAATTAGATATGGGGACTGAGCCCCGGTGGCATAGTGGTTGTACGCGGGACTGCAGCCCACTGGGATGGAGGTTCAATTCCAGCTCCACAGGAGCAAAGGCTGGGCCTCCTACTCCTACCACCAGAGAGCAGTGATGCCCAAAAACAAAAACAAAAAAATTAGATATAGTAGACTTTAGTGCCATAAGTCTAGTGTTTGATTTTATCATATTGCATTAATCTGTACAAACTTGGCTTTTAATAAGTGATCTAAAAATACATGTTTGAAAAACAAAATACATATATGATATGCCTTTAAGTACGCTCCTCCAGTCCCTCCACTCCCAGTCTGTACCATGGTACCCCTGAAGGAATTTCATTTTGTTATTTGAGATCAGTAATTTCTGAGAATCTGGAGCTTATTATTTCCTTTGTCTTTAGATTGGCTTTTAATCAATTGAGATTTAGGATATGCCATCAACCACACCTAACTAAAAAATAAAAAACAGAAAAGCAACACATAACTAGCCTGTTAGGGAAACCAATATTGGGCACTTTCCACGGTGCCAGTGCAAGAGAAAGCTGTGTCTGCGCCTAAGTAACCGTGAATCTTCTAATGTGCTCCCTTCCCTTTGGCTGCGAGGAAGCACAGCAAAATTTGCAGTCCACTTTTATCCTGGAGAAGGTGGTGGCACTGTGGGTTAGGCACTGAGTAACCCACAAAAAGATCAGCACTTCAAACCCATACGCTACTCTGAAGGAAAAGGATGAGGCTGCCAATTTCGAGACATGTGTCCTATGGTTATAAGTGGGCTTAAAGATAAACATAGAGCTGCTTACTGCAGTCTTACAATAATTGAATACGGAATAGCAATGAAACCATTTAAATGTATTTTTACTTGTATTCAGACTCTCCTGTCATTTTGTTGTATCGCAGTAGCTTGCATGTTATAGTGACACTGGAAACTATGCCTCCAGTACTTCTGATACCAGCCGGGTCACTAGTGAAGCGCAGGTCTGAGTAGAGCTTCCAGACCAAGCCAGACCTGAAATCCACTTCTAAAACAAAGAAAGACAAAACAAAAAACAGCTCAGGGAAAATCTTTTGAAAAGCAGTGAAGATTGCCTGGTACAGTGCCAGAAGATGAAGCCTTCAGATTTGAAGGACTCCAATTACAACCGGAGAAAAGCTGCTTCCTTCTGTGCCACACTTGATGTAGGCAGAGACCTTCAGCTCTTTATATGGCATAACTCAAAATGGAAACAGCTGCAAACAGGCGATAATAACCAGAACACAGAATGTCTAAACTAGCAAAATTGGAAGTTGTCAAAAATGGAAGGAAACACACAAAGGTCGATAGCCCGGGTACTAGTGAGCTGAAACCACAGGTTTGGGTATAGCTTTCAACATGCCATTATCATGAAGGCGAAATCGAGTCTGAGATCATATAAAGAACCTAAGATATTGGCACTTAGTAAAAGTTGCAATTAATGTTATAATTGATATTATTTCTCATATGGAATATGTCGAAGTTAATAGGGTAAAATAATTTTTAAAATGCTGTGTGCTAGAGGGGGAAGATAAAGATGGGAGGAATAAACAGAATTACTATACCAGAAAGAAGTGATCCCCCAACATGAAAGAAGGTTGGATCTGGTGACCTATGGGACTGCGGGAAGAAGTTTAAGCTGCACTGAATGAACTGACCAATAAAACAAGACTCCAGGAAATTGACGGATTATCAATTTTGACAGTTTAACAAGTGGATGCGATATTTAATAATAATAAAAATAATCAATAATAAATTTGGAAAAGAACTACCTAACCAGCTGAAACTGTTATCGTAAGAGCAGGCGTCCTCAAACTACAGCCTGTGGCCTGCCAAGGACTGATCCGGCCCGCCGGGTGTTTTTGCCGCAGTTCCTGCCCTGCTTAGCCAGCAGCCCACTCATCCCCGGCCCGCAGTGGATTTGTTCATAGTTTTTTGTTTGTTTGTTTTAACTATAGTCCGGCCCTCCAACAGTCTGAGGGACAGTGAACTGGCCCCATTTAAAAAGTGTGAGGATCAGTCTCTAGAGGAGACTTGGCAGAGTCCAGACAAAATCAGACCCTCAGCTAGATGGGCTGACCTAACGGCTGCCACAATGGGCTCAAACAGCATGAAGACGCTTCAAGGAGGGTGTGGGACCAGGCAGTGCTTGGCTCTGCTCCTCAGAGCCATGGTGACGCAGGACCAGCTCTACAGAATATAATGTCAATCATGTTTCCAGAACTTTCAAAGACAAAAACGAAGGGGCTGGTTAAGTAAACGATAAATATATTTACAACTACTTAAAAAGTCAGTGTAGAATAATGTGCATAATCTATACTCGTGGGGGCTGAGCCCCGGTGGTTAGTGGTTGTGCGCGGGACTGCGGCCCACTGGGACGGAGGTTCAATTCCAGCTCCCAGGAGCAAAGGCTGGGCCTCCTACTCCCACCACCAGGGGGCAGTGATGCCCAAAAAACAACAAAAAACTTATACTCGTGTGCCTTTGTTTGGTGTTTTGCTCGTGTGCCTTTGTAAAGGCTTTGTCTACAAGCATTCTAGTGTATGGCTAGAACTAGGGACCTACAAATCCCTGCAAGGGTCAGAAATAAGTTATGGGACTAACTTACTTTTGAATATGTGCCCCTTGAATAGGGAACATTCATGTATTAATTATTTTGGAGTATTTAAAAATAAATATTGGGAGATAGAAATTACTTTTTTAAGAGGTATGACTTTCCTTTTTTTTCTATTTTCAGCAAACTTGAAGGCTTTTGAGAATCTTATAAAGACCCTGTGAGGAACCAAAATTCTTCAGCTTTCTGCTTCATTTATTTTATGTCACTTTGATATTTATAATAAAATTACAACTTTAGTTGTTTAAATTTATATTTAATAAATTCTTTAATTTAAATCACAATGATCAAATACTTTTTTGTTTGTTTGCTGGTCATCATTGCCCTCTGGTGGGAGTGGGAGGCCCAGCCTTACTCCTAGAGAGCTGCTGCTGGATTTGAACCGCCAAGCCAGTGGACCGCAGTCTTGCACTCAACCACTATACTGCCGGGGCTTATCCCCGATTAAATACTTTTACAATTTTCACAAGAAATATATTTCCTATAGTCTTAAGAAAAAGATGTGGCTATGTATAAAATAAGTATATATTTGCTTTTGAAAACTAAAGTTACCTGTTCATTGGTCATACTATGTGTTTGGGCCAGGGTCGAATCAGGCAGCCCCCTGGACCAGGCAGCCCCTTGCACCCGCCTCACAAGAAGATGAGCAACTTGCTGAACTTTGTAACTCCTGCCTCTGGCATCTCACAGACCTGATCTCCCTCGGTAGGGCACAGTCTCTACCCGGGCAAGGCACAGAGCTCCCCCTCTAACATTTCGGAAAACAAGTTTGAAAAAAGAGATGATTTGCTCACAGGTCAACTCCCAACCCGAAACTTGCAAACACAGCACAAGAAAGCCCCCTTTCTTTCATCAGCCCACATGCCTGTAGCTCAAACCCTATGTATATCCCACCGCGCCAATACTGGGTGCCGCTGCCCTGGCCCAACTCTCAGGCTTCGGGACCGTCCAGGAGCTCAAGATGCCCCTGTCTCTCTGCTGTCCCTTCTCTTCCCAAAAGTCCTTCATGATCACCAATAAAGCCTATATAATTTGCTTTTCATCCCTAACTGAGCTCTATCTCCTGTCTCTACCTCTCACTATGATGTTAACTTTTAAAAATAAAAAGATTTAAAGTTCTCCAAATTAGGATTTTTTTTTTGGGGGGGGGCATCACTGCCCTCAGGTGGTGGGAGTAGGAGGCACAGCCTTTGCTCCGTGGAGCTGGAATCGAACCTCTATCCCAGTGGGCCGCAGTCCAAATTAGGTTTTTATCATAAATGTCCCAATAGTAACCTTAACAATTTTAAAGCTGTCTGTTTTAGTAAAAAAAAAGAAAAAAAACCGGGCTGAGCCCTGGTGGTATAAGTGGTTGAGTGCAGAACTGCAGCCCGCTGGCTTGACGGTTCAAATCCAGCGGTGGCTCTCGAGCGGCACTGGGTAGCGCCCACGACCACACACACACACACACACAAAACAAAAAAAATCTGTGCTTCATAACATTAGTTTGGTTTTGCTTATATAATCACTTAAGTTTGGGGGGCTGGAAGTAGAAAAATTAATAGGCCCTTTAGTTTTAACATTGGAAGAAATGTTCATTTTGAAGCAGCATGTTTACTTTGCACATAAGCACTCAACACCATATTTAATCATCTAGTTTATGGTCTTGATGCAAAGAGGTCTCAGAAATGAATCTGCTAGGTAGAGGTACAGGGGTTGTATAAAAATTTTGGAATTAGACACATGTATTTCAAATATAAAACAACGAAGATGAAATCCCTGAAAATTTGATCAGAATTCAGTTTTAAATGAATTAGTACTAATGAGTAGCAATAACCAGCAGTTGGAAATGTAATAGAGAAAAGGCATAAATTTAAAGTCACGATATTGCGGCGGGGGGGGGGGGG
>PVJH01026052.1:0-19145 GCA_004026705.1 Nesogale talazaci | reverse complement strand
TTCTGCTGGTGGGAGTAGGAGGCCCAGCCTTTGCTCCTGTGGAACTGGACTTGAACCTCCATCCCAGTGGGCCACAGTCCTGCGCACAACCACTACGCCACCGGGGCTCAGCCCTGACATCTTTTTAGAATGGAAATCAGTTGATGAAAAGATAGTTTGTAGACTTGTAGACAAGTTGATGTGGAGTGAAGCATGGTAGTTAAATCTTAGTTGAACGCAGGAACCAAGTGAGGATCAGCATCATCCTGAAATGGAAGCTGGGTAGAAAGTTACTGAAGCAAATGTTTGTTCAATTAGTGAATGTGCAGTTTGTATTTCCAACCTTGTATGTGTTATGGGTGAGGCAGAAATCTGAAAGATGGGCCAGTGGGAAATGGAACACAGGTAGGCTGAGCTGGCCTTGGGAAATACTATGTACTCTCTTGACTCCATGTTTAATTAGCAGGTTAATCTCACTGTGGCACATAAGGTTTAAAAATCTCTTAAGAATAACATGTACCTCGGGCTGAGCCCTGGTGGCGTAGTGGTTGTGCGCGGGACTGCGCCCCACTGGGATGGAGGTTCAATTCCGGCTCCCAGGAGCAAAGGCTGGGCCTCCTACTCCCACCACCTGAGGGCAGTGATGCCTAAAAAATAAATAAATAAATAAAAATAAAAAAAAGAATAACATGTACCTCCTTGGGTTTGGCCTGGCCTCCACCTGCCTGTTCCTCAACCAGTATTGTGTGGGTTAAGTAGCTTTTCTTCTGTACCTACTGCACTGATACCTCAGGGGATTCGTGTGGTACTTGTCCTGTTATGATTGACCAACTTCTCTTGGCCTCACTTCCTCCAACTCTTCCCGTGAAAGGACATGCTTCGTGTGATCATCAGTGCATTTTAGTGACGCATAGTGCTTCGTTTTGTGTATGTGCCAGACCTTACTATCTCACTTGTCTTATCAATGGAAATTTAGGTTGTTTCCAATTCTTTGCGATTGGGAATTTTGCTGCAATAAAACCAAAGCCCATAGGGAAGGGCTGAGTCAACCAGGGGCAGTAAAGCACCAATGAAACATTCCTCTTGAGGCTGCCTCACCCCCCACTATCATGACCCCAGTAATGCCTGTCACACTGCGGGGTTAGAGCCGAGCGCGTGCACAGGTGGAGAGATAAGCGTTCACAACAGAATCCCGGAGCTGGAGCGGGAGCAGCAAGACCAGGGCTGTAGGGGGAAAGCAGGGGGAGAGGAAGGGGGAAACAATCTCCAAGACCAACGCATAGCCACACCCCCTGGCCCCAGTGGAGTGAACACAAGCCATGGGGGAAGGGAAACCACAATAAGATAGGAAAATAATTTATCAAAAGGCCCAGGGGTGGGGAGAGGGCGGGAAAAGAGGAGCTGATACCAGGGGCTCAAAAGAAAGTCAATGTCCAGAAAGCGATGGCAACATCTGTACAAACGTGCTTGATACAATGGATGCACGGATTGTTACAAGAGCCCCAACAAAACTTTTTAGTAACAGTCTTTTTAAATCGTGTTTGAGGACTTAAAGGAACCAGGAGGTCGTTTCTGGCATTTCCACCACCCCACTGGAATGGCTCGCCGTCCTCCCGAGCGGCGGGGCGGTCACTATGACAACGGGAACGCGCTGCCCGCGCCGTTACTGACCACTGCTCGAGCTCAGGGGCGCGTCCCACGCACTGGGCCCCGGACGGCTGCCCGGGAGCCAGCGGCCGGCGTCGAGGAGGCAGCATGGCCCAGAGAAACGCCGCCTCGTCGCTGGAGGACTTGGACCTAAGCGGCGACGAGGTCCAGCGGCTCACTTCGGCCTTCCAGGACCCCGAGTTCCGGCGCCTGTTCTCGGAGTACACCCAGGAGCTCAGCGACCCCGACAACCGGCGGCGCTACGAGGAGGAGATCACCGCGCTGGAGCGGGAGCGCGGGGTGGAGGTCCGCTTCGTGCACCCCGAGCCGGGCCACGTCCTGCGGACCAGCCTGGACGGGGCGCGGCGCGGCTACGTCAACGTGTGTGGCAACGCGCTGGTGGGCGCCCCCAGCAGGCGGCCTGGCGCTCGGGGCGCCGCGCCGGGCCACCACTGGTCCCTGCCCCACAGCCTGACGCCGGCCCGCGAGTACGCGGGGCGCCGCGGGGCCCGCTACACCGTCTACGACGTGGTCTTCCACCCGGACGCGCTCGCCCTCGCCCGGCGCCACCAGCGCTTCCGCCACATGCTGGACGCCACGGCTCTGGAGGCCGTCGAGAAACAGTTCGGGGTCAAGCTGGACCGCAGGAACGCCAAGACCCTGAAGGTCAAGTACAAGGGGACCCCGGAGGCCGCCGTGCTCCGCTCGCCACTGCCCGGGGGCGCCCCGGCCCGGCCGGAGGAGCCCGAGGGCGCGCTCCCCCAGTTCCCTTCCCCCTACGCCTACCCGGCGGCCCCCTCGGCCGCCCCGCCTCCGCGGGCCTCCTCCCCTCCGAGGGCGGAGCCGCCGCCCGCCCCCACCGAGCCGCGCTACCGCGTGGTGCAGCGCCACCACGTGGACCTGCAGGACTATCGCTGCTCCCGCGACTCGGCCCCGAGCCCCGTGCCCCGCGAGCTGGTGGTCACCATCGAGCTGCCGCTGCTGCGCTCGGCCGAGCAGGCGGCGCTGGAGGTGACCGGGAGGCTGCTGTGCCTCGACTCCCGGAGGCCCGACTACCGCCTGCGCCTCGCGCTCCCCTACGCGGTGGACGACAGCCACGGCCAGGCGCAGTTTAACAAGGCCCGGCGGCAGCTCGTCGTCACGCTGCCCGTGCTGCGCCCGGAGCTCCCCGCCGCGCCGGAAGGTCCCGGGGCCCCGTCCGGAACTGACGGCGCGGCCGGCGTTCCCGCGCTCCCGGAGGAGGCGGGCGTGGCGGGGGCTCCCGCCGAGGACCGCGACCCGAGTCCCAGCCGAGCCGGGGCTGCCGACTCGGAGCGCCTCCCGCCCGGGGCGCCCGGCGCGGGGGAGCCGCTCCCCGGTCCGGAAGAGCCGGACTCCGGCCGGCCCGCGGGGGCGCCGCGCGGCGCTGGAGAGGAGCCGCCCCCTGGGGCCAGCCGCTCCTCTGGGGACGGTGGCGGAGGCGCGTCCTGTAGCTTATCCCGGGACCTTGACCTTGACGCCGGCGCCGGGGTAGAAAGAGGGGCTCCAGGCGGAGATCCAAGTGGGGAGAGCTGGGACGCAGACGGAGACGGCACCGGCCCAGGTCCCCGCGACGACGGAGCCATGGGAAGCCCTAGGACCGGGAGTGAGGAACCGCGGTGCCCCCCTTTGCAGTGTAAGCAAGACGAAGACTCCCTGGTGCTGCTCGTCCGCGTGCCGCGGATCCGGCCGCAGAGCCTGCGCGGGGAAGTGAGCCCTCTCCGGTACCGAGCGTGCTTCTCCACCCAGAACTGTGTTCGTTACGCCTTCCTTGTGCAGTTTGCGCCAGGGAACACGTTAAGGAGCACAGAACCTGCGATTCGTATTTCTCCAAACAATGCTGTGATAGAACTGGCCAAATCTCCAGAGAGTCGTGGACAGTGGAGAAAGTGGTATTACGGTTTGAACAACGATACTTTGGAGGTAACTGCTCTTTCTAGGACCTTCTTTTGGAAAGGTCCCTCCGTTCATAACTTGTTATGACAGGCTGCCTCTAGATTATTCCCAAACAAAAAGCACTTGCCCCTAAGGATTTGAAGTTGGTGAGAGATGGTTAGACCATGATAAACCTGATCGGCTGTTGTGCTTTGAAGAAGAAAAGCTTCACCATCACCTCTGGTGGATGGATTCCAAATCTTCTAACTTGCCCTAATGCAGGGGTTGTTTTCTTGGCGCCAGCGTGTAGGGTGTGTAGGCTGTAGCCCAGCCTCGGAAACGCAGAGGGGCGTTCCACTGTCCTGCAGACTCCCTGCAGACAGAATTGGCAAATAACCAGGTTTTCTTGGGGAAACTTGAATCATCAAACCTTGGGGCTAAAAGAAGAACTTAACCACTGCACCCCAGGGGTCCTTTTCCACACTGAGGATGTTAGTAGTGATAATTATGTCCCGAAAGGAAAAGTAAACTCTTTTTGCACACACTAGGTAAACTCAGCCATTGTGGTACTAAAACCAGATACAGCTCCCAATCTCACCCACCGCAGTGGACTCTGACCCAGTATGGTCCTCATCTGAGCACTACATTGCTTTGAAATGACCTTATTTTTTTAAATTTTATATTAAAAGTTCTTCAATAGTCTTATCAGCATATACTTAACATATACAACTTTTGTGTCTGTTATCCATCTTGGGTCCTTACTCTGATCTAGCACGGTGGCAGACATGCCACAAAGTAAAATATATAATTACCTGTTTATTGACCTGAATAACAGCTGGATCAGCTACACCTCTTCTGGCAAATACTCTAGAACAAATACAAAGCTAAGCATTTCTGTTTCCCTAGGTTATCATTTTGGTCATGTAATTCAGTGTGTGTAGTTGCCACAAGACACCCTGGTGGCACAGTGGTTCAGGGTTTGGCGCCACACCCAAAAGTTGGAAATTCAAAAGCCGCCAGGTGATCTTCCAGAGAAAGATGTGTTCGTTGGCGCCCATAGATTTCTACAGCCCCAAACCCTGTGGGGCGATTCTACTGTGCTCTGCAGGGCCGTGTTGCCATCCAAGGCAGCAGGCCGAGTTTGGTTTGAGCTGGTATTTGTTGCTGTACTTTTAGGTTCCTAGGGTTCCCGAATGTCAGATTAAGCCCTGTACTCCGATATTGAAAGAACTACATAATATTTGAAGTTATAAAGACTGGTTACATGGGTTTTTTTTTTTGGGGGGGGGGTGGGCATCACTGCTCTCCGTTGGTGGGAGTAGGAGGCCCAGCCCCACTGCTGGAATTGAACCTCCATCCCAGTGGGACGCGGTCCTGCGTACAACCACTATGGCACCGGGGCTCAGCCCACAATTCATGATTTTAATGGACTTTGGTATCAATCATGTATGTAACTTGTATTCCATTGACTTATTCAAAGGGTGAGTTCTAAGAAACAAACCCTAGTTGCAGAGCTCTTCAGTTTAACCTGCTTAACATTGTGTCTTGTTTTGTTTTTTGTTTTGGGGACATCACTGCCCTGCCCTCTGGCTGTCGTGGGAACATTGTCTTTATAAAACCCCATCCCACCTCCTAGCAACAACAACATAGGACCGAGCTGTCTCACCTGTGAGGTCCCCAAGATTGTAAGTCTTTACACAGGTGTCACATCTTTCTTCCAAGTGCATCTGGTTTGTTGAACCCCAAGCACTAAGCTACTGTACCACCAGGGATTCTTGATTTTAGAGAAGTTTGCTAGTAAGTTCAATGTAGTATTATGAGTCAGTCCTCAATTTGAAACTCCTCCCAAAAGATAAAATAAAAGGCAAGGCATTTTGTGAGAACATGATAAAAGTGACAATCTGTCTGTCATTCCCTCACTGCCATCAAGCCCATTCTGACTCAGTGACCCTGTAAAATGAAGCAGAATTGCCCCTGCAGGTTTCCAAGACTGTCCGTCTGCCATACAGGAGTAGGAAGCTTTGTCTTCCTACCTTGGATCGGCTGGGGGTTTCATTTCAAACTGCTGACCTTCTGGTAAAGTTCAACACGTAGCCACTAGGCCAGCAAGTTTGTGTCATTAGATGAGGGAAATGTAGGAAACTGCAGTCTTTTTCCTGTAATTGTTTTCATAGTTGTTAAAATAACTCATTGTGAGAAGAAAACTTTATGGGTAAGTAAGAGCATTCTAAATTTTAATTTTTCTGTGGGGAGGGGCATCACAATACGTTTTAATTTGGTTTCCTTGTATGTTAAGGATATCGTAGCAGAGAAATTAGACCCATAAGGGATCAAGGCACTGTTTTTTATGTCTTTGAAGTCTAAAATACAGTATTGTAATGACCTCATTAGTCAGCACATTTGTGAAAGCTAATGGAGCCTTAAGATTCAATTTTTCACTTTGTGTGGCATTTACGCTCTATGTATTAGTGTAAATTAAGAGGAGATTCAGAAGAGCAAGGAGTAGACTTGTTCTGTAGACGCCGAATTGTAGATGTCGAGCTCAGAATTGTTTGTGCACATACGCAGACACTGCCGCACTGGTTGCTGTCCAGTTGATTCCTGCTCGGAGAACACTCCATGGGCTACAAAACAAGACGGCCCCATTGGTTTTCTTGGTTACTGTCTAACAAACTGACCACTAGGCCATTTCTTCCACGATTCCAACTGTCAGCCTTTAGGTTAGCAGTTGAGCACCAACCATTTGCCCCACTCAGACCTTAAACATCATATCTAATGCATTTGGACTGATATCAGCTGCAGGGCCACTGAGTTCAGTTAAAGGTATGTAATAAAATTAGGCCTTAAAATGAGAAGGTAAGTATGTAACTCCTTTGCATTTTAATCTTAGTAATTTTTATTGTAAGTGTTTCCCCCCCCACTCAGGTTAACTAAGGATGAAAATACATGATGTATTCTCAGCAGTTGGGTAAAGAGCAATGTGTAACTGTTTTTCAGAGATACAAACATGTTTGATGAGATACAAACATGTTTCTATGGCACTGTTAGCCTTCATATAATAGCAAATTACTCATTTTTAATATTCACCTTTGGTATGTATTTATTGACTAAAATATTATAAAGCTTAAAAAAAAAGCAAGTCCTTCATTGAGTTTTTCACTAGAAGCACAATTTAGTACCACAAAAGAATAATTTTGAAGGCCCAAAATTATGTAAAGACTTGGTATCTGTATCATTGTGTAAAAATATAGCCTAATAGTGTAATATGGGTACACTTTAAAAAGCGAAAGCCTATGAAAAATAGCCTTTGTGGCTGAACCCCAGTGGCACAGTGGTTGAGTGCGGGACTGTGGCCCAGTGGCTTGGTGGTTCAAATCCAGCAGCAGCTCTCCAGGAGCAAGGGGGGGCCTCCCACTCCCACCAGAGGGCAGTGATGCCCCCCCCAAAAGAAAAATAGCCTGTGTATCTTTGCCCCTATTAACCCAATATGATAAAAACTAAGTTCATTATATTCTTGGGAACTACAGTAGTAGTAATTATTATTCCAAAAGTGTGTGTGTATATGTATGTGTATGAAATATGCATACATACATATCTTCTACTTTAGTTTTATGTAAATAAAGTCATTCATTTTATATACCTACCTTTTTTAGTTATATCTATGATTGTGAGACCAATTATTTTAGAATAGGGTTCAAAGTTTCAAGGCATTTTGTTCAGTGATTAAGACAAATCCTCGGGGCTGAGCCCCGGTGGCGTAGTGGTTGTGCGCAGGACTGCGGCCCACTGGGATGGAGGTTCAATTCCGGCTCCCAGGAGCAAAGGCTGGGCCTCCTACTCCCACCACCAGGGCAGTGATGCCTAAAAAAAAATAAAAATAAAAAGACAAATCATTGAAATTTTCCTAATCCAACTAGATTATAGATTAAGGAACTTGATCAAGACTCTCCAATGTCCTAGTTACTTGATTCCTTAACCTTTTGGGGTCATAAAGCCTTTTGAGAATGTTATGAACATTACAGACTTAGTGTGTACTTGTGCAAGTATATGTGTTCATCCAATACTTTTCTTTGAGTACTTGGTAGATAATGGGGCCCCCACCTTTAGTAAGTGTTAGGACTATCTCTTTTAAGAAAGAACTGTAAAGTCAAGGAAGGAACACTTAGGAATGTTACTTCCCCAAACTATATATATACTTGAAACATAAGAGTCTTCTCTGAAGCAGCATAAGACTCACGGGATTCAAACACTTAGCAGCCAAATTTGTAGTTTAACATTGGCCACTCCAAAGACTAGAAAACCAAGCAGCTTGTTCACACAGGATGTCATGTCACAAGTTAAGGAAATGTTTTCATTAGTAGCTAATTAAGTAGCAGATTCTTATTGGAGTCTCCCGAAAGGAAACTTGAAACTTGTCTGTTTTGTTTGTTTCCTATTTGAGCCAAATTATAAACTGCTTATTTTAAGAGTTGTTTATTTTGAAAATACAGAAGAACCGCTATATTATTCAATTTTTTTACTTGTGTCGTTTTAAAGAGGGTTATTCCATTCTCTCGCCTATATCCATTTGACATATTATTACGAGTTGGGCTGTTATCCCCATGTTCAGCCGTCCGAAACCACCAGCGTCTCTGCAGGACAATGACTGGACTTCTACTCCTGAAAACTCTTAAGTCTTGGAAACCCACAAGAGGTCGCTGTGAGTCAGCCATTAACTTGATAGCACCAAGTAGCAGGTTGGAAATCTTTCATGAGATCTATGCTGTACTCTGATATCAAATAGCTATATACTAAAATAGAACACATTTCTTTTTTTCACATTTCTTTTTTTTTTGGGGGGGGGGGCATCACTGCTCTCTGGTGGTGGGAGTAGGAGGCCCAGCCCCAATGCTGGAATTGAACCTCCGTCCCAGTGGGCCACAGTCCCGCGCACAACCACTACGCCACCGGGGCTCAGCCCTCACATTTCTTTTTTTTTTTTTTTTGGTTTTTGAGGCATCATTGCCCTCTGGTGGTGGGAGTAGGAGGCCCAGCCTTGCTGCTGGATTTGAACCTCCAACCCATTGGGCCGCAGTCTCGCGCACAACCACTATGCCACTGGGGCTCAGCCCCCCTCACATTTCTTTTAATAAAATATTTCTGTATTTTACTTAGTTGGCTAAGAACTAAAAGGCCAACTGGTCACATAAAATTTCAATATTCTTAGCTGACTCATTAGGAAGTGTTCTAAAACAATTACATTTTATGTAGCTGAGTCTGCATTTATAACCCTAGTGGTTATATTATTCCTATGAAATGTGAGAAAAAAGGAAATAAAAATGCCATTTCCAAGTAATATTATGTAGAAGAGAAAAATGTAATTCAGATTTTTTGTCTTTGAATATACTTCAGATATTTTGAGAACAAAGAAACAACTATAGTCTGTAAATATTTCCTCTTGTGTATGTATATATATATATATATATATACCCAGTACTATTTTTAGTTTGTTCACTACACTATCCCATTTTCTTTTGCCAGGAGTATGAGAATGATACTAAACATCTTTTAAAGCGGGGGAAGGAAAGGGAGTGCTAACAAACTCAAGGATAAGGGAAGAAAAAGTGATCTAAAATTGAGGCAAGGTGCGGGCATAAGATGCGGGAGGACTTGATGATAGGCAATGTAGAAGAGAGGAATTACTGAAACCCGAGTGAAGACTGAACATGATAGTGGGACAAGAGGAAAGAAAGTAAAAGGGAACATAGGAAAGAACTAGGAGGCAAAGGGCATTTATAGAGATCTAAATACAGGCATGTACATATGTAAATATATATGACGATGGGAAAATAGATCTGTGTACATATGTTTCTTTGTTAAGTATAAAGGCAATAGATGGACATTGGGCTCCCTCAATGCAGGAACACTTTGTATTACTAACCCAGCACTCTGTGATGCTCACCTTCCCTCACACAATCCCTGAACACAAAATGGGTACATAAGCAAATGTGGTGAAGAAAGCTGATGGTGCCTGGCTATCAAAAGATATAGCATCTGGGGTCTTAAAGCCTTGAAAGTAAACAAGCCGCCATCTAGCTGAGAAGCAACAAAGCTCACGTGGGAGAAAACAGCCAGCCTATGTGATCGTGATGTGTTGAAGGGATCAGGTATCAGAGACCCCAAACAAAAAACACCAAGGTGAGTGAGGGGGAGGGCAGAGTGGAACCCAAAGCCCACCTGTAGTCAATTGAACATCCCCTTTAAGAAGGGTCACAAGGAAGAAATGAGCCAATCAGGGTGCAGTTAGCAACGACAAAACACAACTTTTTTTTGTTTTTTTTTTTTGGGGGGGGGGGGGCATCACTGCCCTCCGGTGGTGGGAGTAGGAGGCCCAGCCCCACTGCTGGAATTGAACCTCCGTCCCAGTGGACTGCAGTTCCGTGCACAACCACTACGCCACCGGGGCTCAGCCCAAAACACAACTTTTCTCTATTTCTTTATCCTCTTCCCCTCTCCCAGCCGATCACAATGATCTACATATAACCCCCTCCCAGGGGGACAGACAACAAAAAATCAGATGAAGGGAGACAGCAATTGATGTAAGTCATGAAAAAAATAATTTATAATTTATCAAGGGCCATAAGGGAGAAAAAAAATGAGCTGCTACCAAGGGTTCAAGTAGAAATTTTTTTTTGAAAATTATTGGAATGATACAGAGGATTAGCATGGCCCCTGTGTAAGGATGACACGCAAATTCAAATTTGTGAAATTTTTTTTGAAAATTATGGTAACATATAAATGTGCTTGATACAATGGGTATGGATTGTGATAAGAGCTCCCATTAAAGTGATTTTTAAAAAACTACTCTTTAAAAAAACAAACAAACCCATTCTTTTAAATAATGTAACCCTGAACTGTGTGAGAGTTAAGTTTTTTTAACTGCACTTGGGTACAGCTGTGTCAAGTGTGATCTCTAAGCCCCAGACTATTTTTTCCCTTTTATTTTAGGAAAAGATGTTTGTCAATGAAGAAAATGTTAATGAGTTTCTTGATGAGGTCCTGAGTTCTCCACTCAAGCAGGCACTACCCCTAGCTCCACCACTATTTGAAGTTCTTCAGATTACTGATGATAATATTCAAATTCATGCAAAGGTAAGGATTTTGGTAGGTTTCACAAAGGACTAAATTAGGACAGATAAAACTGACTAACTTAATTCTTTGTGTCAAAATTAACAGTAGCAGGGCTGAGTCTCGGTGGTGTAGTGGTTGTGCGCGGGACTGCGGTCCACTGGGTTCAAATCCAGCAGCAAGGCTGGGCCTCCTACTCCCACCACCAGAGGGCAGTGATGCCCCAAAAACAAACAAACAAAAAATTAACAGTGGCATGAGAGTCAGAGGCAGAAAGAGTGTGTGTGTGTGAAGGACTATTTCATTTATCATCTCATTTAATCCCAAAATAACTCGGTTTGAGGCACAAAGAAAAACTAACATTCTAAGTTTGAGCATTAGTCCAGACACAAATCTTTTCTGCATGCAAATAATGCCTACAGTTTGTTCATTCTTTTTCTTTGAACTCTAATCATGTACATAGGAGTCTTGATGGCATAATAGATATGAATTAGGCTATAATCTTCAAGGTCAGCAGTTCAAAACCACCAGCTGTTACATAGTAGAATGATGGGACATTCTACCCACCTTAAAAATCTCAGAAAGGGAGGGCTGAGCCCCGGTGGCGTAGTGGTTGTGCGCGGGACTGCAGCCCACTGAGACGGAGGTTCAATTCCAGCAGTGGGGCTGGGCCTCCTAGTCCCACCACCGGAGAGCAGTGATGCCCCCCCCCCCAAAAAAAAATCTCAGAAAGGTTAAAAAGAGGAGCTTATACCAAGGGCTCAAGTAGAAAATGTTTTGGAAATGATGGCAACATATGTACAAATAAGCTTGATACAATTGATGCATGAATGTGAGTCAACATCAACTCAGTGTCAGTGATTTGTTTTAGTCATGTTCATACTCAATATTGGACACACTAAAAACAACTTAGTAATAAACACAATTGACAAACTATTTGGAGTTGGGGTGGGGTACTCTAAATAAGCAAAGAAATTCAAGAATGCCCTTATAAGATTGATGGCTATTGAAGAGTTTGGGAAAAGTCATATTGAAAAAATTGGGCTATTTTATCTTCAAGTAGCTGAGGAGTCATTGAAAGGATATAAACAGATTTTGTATTATTAAAAGGTGACTGGCACTGGGCTGAGCCCCAGTGGTGTAGTGGTTGTGCGCGGGACTGTGGCCCGCTGGGATGGAGGTTCAATTACAGCAGCAGCTCCACAGGAGCAATGGCTGGGCCTCCTACTCCCACCACCAGAGGGCAGTGATGCCCTCCCCCCCAAAAAAAGATGACTGGCACCAATGGAGGGTAGCTATTGGGAAAGATGAGAAGCATAGGAGAGGGCTTCAAACAATTCATGGAAAGCCAAGATGGATAAATCTATATCGATAGTCACTGGATTGATGATTCCTGTGGGTAGGGCAGAGGGGGGTGGGGCGGATTGAGGGAAATAGGGAGCCAATAACAATAGCTACATGCATGAAGAAAATATTCTAAAATTGATAGGATGACTGTACATCTCTTCTTAATGTGACTTCACAATTGTATTGTAAATTATATGCCAGTAGGGAATTAAAAAAAAAAGTTCATGGACAAATTCCATTATCTTTTTTTTTTCTGTGGGGGGTGCATCACTGCTCTCCGGTGGTGGGAGTAGGAGGCCCAGCCCCACTGCTGGAATTGAACCTCCGTCCCAGTGGGCCGCAGTCCCGCGCACAACCACTACGCCACCGGGGCTCAGCCCTCACATTATCTTTTAACTCCATTTTTTCCATAAACTTCTTGAAGCCTTACATACCTGCAGGTCTGCAAAGGTTATTCTCTTGCAACCTTAAAAATCTTATTCCCAGAGGACACTACAAGTCAATTTTCTGTTTCTGGAAAAGAACTACTAACTTATTCTTTCCCTTGATACAGTTGCAAGAAAATAGTAACTCTGATCAGCTGCATGTAAAAGGAGTCGATGAAGGAAGCTGTTTGACTGAAGGAAATTCAGAACGTCTTACCACCACTGCAACTGAACAAGAACCTACACTGGGAAGTGCCAGACCTTCCGATTCCTCTACAGCAAATCATGTGCGAGTAGCAGAGAGTGGTGGTGCAGGTGTCTTCGTGCAGCAAGAGTCTCTTGATGCGTCTCAAGAGCTGCCTGGAGAATCTCAGCAACCTGAGTCAAAAGTGGAACCTGAATTTGTAGAAGAGAAACATGCCATTTACCTAAATGAACCAGAATTAACGGAAGAAAACGAGTTAAATGGAGATAACCTTTCTTCACCACAGAACAAAACTACAGTTCGCCGTATACCTGGTTTTGAAAGCATAAGAGAAACCAATATGCAAGATGGCAGTGTGCAAATTATTAAAGATCATGTGACTCATTGTGCATTCAGTTTTCAGAATTCATTGCTATATGACTTAGATTGATGCTGTACAACTTTGGAATTTAAAGTTTAATAATTTTTAAGTAGTACTTAAAATAGTCTTAAATATTTATAGTTTTATACTAAATGTATTCATAAAAGGTTAAAATCTGCAACTTTGATTCTAATAGGGAAGCTAGAGTGTTTTGTTTTTACTTTGTGGTATTTGCCTCCCACAGAATTTAATTTTCCTTAATTATGGAGGTAAATTTTGTGATTCCTCTGATGTATGCTTTTCTAGTGGAAAATTAAACTAGTTTTATAAAAATCTTTTCTGTGTATTTTTGCTTCTGTTTACCATTATATTAACATATCAAAAATAAATATTCACCAAGTTATAATGCCTATTACAAAAAGAATTCTCAAGAATACAGTGAACTAAAAATGAGTATGTGCGTGCATACTAGCTATTTTCAAAACTGTTAGGTTGTATATCATGCAACAGGACATATTTATGCTTGAAATAGATCTTACCAAATAACTTCACTAACCAGTATTGCCAATCAAAATAATTACAATAAAATAAATTTAAATTTGGCATTTATTTACTTCAACTCTGTGTACTTAAAGTTACCCTTTAACAGACTCTTGAAAATTACTATTGTAGTATTAATACATCTTTTGGTTTTATATACCTTTAAGAACTTTAGAAAAGATAAAAGTCTTTGCTTTCATAGGAAAATGTTCTTCATTATACTACATGAAAACAAAACAGGGCTGATCCCCGGTGGCGTAGTGGTTGTGCTCAGGACTGCGGTCCATAGGGCTAGCGGTACAAATCCAGCAGCAGCTCTCCAGGAGCAAGGCTGGGCCTCCTACTCCCAGAGAGGGCAGTGATGCCCCCCCCCCCCAAAAAAAAAAAAAACGGCCAGTGTTTACATAATTAGTAAATGGTTTTGTGGGAAGATCTGTAGGACCAAGAGGAAATTTTAACATTTTTACCGAACAATTTTATAGGAGAGAATGGAAGTTGCACCAAAGAAAACTACTTACTGATTTAATGGAAATCGTGAGTTGATCTAATGGCTTTGCAAACAGCAATTCAGGTCTTCCAGCTCAGTCCTAGAAAGTACCTGCTTTCTTAGAACTGGGATATAGGATAATATCTGCCAATAACTGGTCCAACATCTGGTGATTCATCTTGATTTACATGCACTGCGCCTGGGTAGTCTGAGCCAGATTGACGTGAGAGTAATGGAGCAGTGGTACATGCATTTTCTTTCTTTCTTTTTTTGTTTGTTTTGGGGGCATCACTGCTCTCCGGCGGTGGGAGGAGGAGGCCCAGCCCCACTGCTGGAATTGAACCTCCGTCCCAGTGGGCCGCAGTCCCGTGCACAACCACTACGCCACCGGGGGCTCAGCCCGGTACATGCATTTTCAACCACAATCCCCAAACCAAAACCCGTTGCCTTAGCCTAGATTTCTTTTTTCCCCTTGGCCTAGATTTCGGACTGAAAACCCTGCAAAGGAGTCCTGGTGATGTGGAGTCACAAGTTGGGGGCTAAGCTCAAGGTCAGCAGCTCAAACAGCAGGCACTGCGAGGGAGGCACTATGCTGGTAGATTTACAGTCTTGGAAACCCTCAAGGGTAGCTCTACTCCGCTTTATCAGCTCACTGTGAGGCACAATGGACCAAATGGCAGTATGAGCGGTGACCCTACAGGACAGCACTGCTGTGGAGTGTCCAAGTAGCTGGATGCAAACTGCTACCTCTTTCTCCAGACCTGGTGGGTTAACTGCTGACAGCTTGCAAGTTAGCAGCCCAATTCATAAGCCACTAAGGATCTTTCACAGCAGCTGCGTTAACACCACCATGGCTTATTTTCAAGAATCTGAACTTTATATGGATGTAATTTTGAGACTGTCAGTGTACTATAGAATTTTTTTACATTAAAATGTTAACTCTTGAGGCTGAGCCCCGGTGACATAGTGGTTGAGTGTGGAACTGCGGCCCACTGCGTAGGTGGTTCAAATCCAGCAGCAGCTCTCCAAGAGCAAGACTGGACCTCCCACTCGCACCAGAGGGCAGTGATGCCACACACCCCCCCCCCCCAAAAAATGTTAACTCTTTGCAGAAATTGTTTTGAGTAACTTTCCTTGAATGCAAATTTACTCGTATATTACTAAGGGAATTTCTACAGTAAATAAGAGGCAAATGTTAAGGCTGCTTTCTATTTTCACTCTGTCCTTTAAAAATCTGATTTCAGGGCTGATCCCCAGTGGCATAGTGGTGCGGGACTGCGGCCCACTGAGAAGGAGGTTCAATTCCAGCACTGGGGCTGGGCCTCCTACTCCCACTGCTGGAGAGCAGTGATGCCCCCCCCCCGCCCCCCCACCAAAAAAATCTGATTTCAGTAAAAGCTGGCACTGCAAAAGGGTTTTACTTGGGCAAGAATGAACTTTGTATCATTTATAGCTTCCAAAACAATTCAGTCTGTTATTTCCCTTACACAGCAACTTCTTATTGTTCATTATCTATGCCTGGCTAATTTGAAAGCCAGTTTCTTCCAAAGGGAATGCTTTGTCATGAGTCCAGTTTTGTTTTGCTTTTTCAAACTCAATTACACAGCGTAGAGATCCTAAATATTAAGAGGTAATGTTAACTTTCAAAAACCCCAGACTTCCTGGACTGAGTTTTAGAGTAAAATAATAAAATTCATTATGAAAAGTTATCAGAAATATTTTTATGAAAAATGAGTATTTTATTTTGGCAGCACTAAAGGGGAGGAAAAACAAAAACAAAAACCGTTGTATTTCTATGTTGAAGTGAAAACAATGTTTCAACTTTCTTATCAATCATACATTTCAAAGAAAATATGTTCAATGAAGGTTTCAAAGCACAGGCAAATCAACACAATAATACAGGAATCTGTAATACTGAAAATGACTGTTTTGACAGTGTGTTTAACAAACATAACTTTGCAATTATAAAACCAGTGAAGAATGCCCTTCCACATAACCATGTCAAGAGTGAAACAGTTTGTTCTGTTAATACTCTAGCAATTTCATTGTAGTAACTTTTTACTCTTGTGATCATCTTAAATAAATTTTGCTGTATTTAAAATAAGTTTTAAAAGTGGAAAAGAGTACAAAGTTTCAGATAAAAAGATTAATAGATGCAATTTAATATTTTCCTCTCTTACCAATTAACAATAGTGATTACTTTTAACATAGGGGTTGAACTTTAAGACACAACCCTAAAATAAAAACTTTAGTTTTAAATTTTAATTCGATATAACTAGAAAGATTACTATATTTGGACTTCTCTTACAAGAATTTTTTTTGTATTAAAGCAGAAACCAGCTCTTAAACCCTTTTATTCAACTGTATATCCTGTTTGGACAAATATCAAAAACAGAAGACTGTCATTTTAATTTTGTTACTGCAGTCTTCTATAACTTTTACAGAGTTCATGGTCCCTAATATCACCCCACCCTCCATTTTTCCTTGGTGGGGAAGCAGCTACCATAGTAAGCCTCTCATTGATAATTAGAGTTTCTGGAAACATGTACTGTTGGTTACTATTCAAGAGTGACTCAATTTGGGCACTCTGGGTGGACGGCCTACAGGTTTTCTTGTGGTGCATACCACAGTCCCCAGCATGAAAAATCCTAGGAACTTGCGGAACCAGCACTTTCCAGAATTTTGGAAGACAAAATACAGTCAAGTACTGAAGAGTCCAGTCCCAGTTATAATCATCGTAAGTACAGAAAGTGTCCGTGCACTCCATCAGTTTCTGATAGGCATCCCGGGTCAAGGCTAGGCCCATGTTGTGCTCTGTGGATTTCCAAGTTTTCACGTCTACTTTGTCAGCAATGCCGTAGAAGCTGCGACTGGCAGTGTAGGTCCCCAGGGAGAGCACATCACACGCAGGGCACTCTTGCTGCCTCAATTTCCACATCTTCTTGAAAACGTGGTAAAAGTCCGGGGCTAAGTAGTGGTCCTCCTCCAGGAAAAGAATCAGGCCGGCGTAGTCGCGAAGCACTTTGACCCTTTCCCACACAAAGTGCAGCTTCCACCACCAGTGGTGTTTGGTTTGGGAGAACTTGGCCTCCCGATAGTGGCCGAAGGAGTCGGGGTACTCGGCGTTAATGCACCCCATCTTCAAGGCTGCGTTCTTCTCCAGGTCCCTGGGGCAGTCTCTGGGGTCACTGCCCGGAAACTCGTTGGGGTACAACTGGATGCTGAACGGAAAGAACACCTGCAGAACCGGGCAGAAGTCCACTCCGGCGACCATCTGATTGATCTCTGTGGACCAGAAGTCATGGCTGAAAATGACGAGGACGTTCTCGATGCCCTGGGCTTTCCGCAGGGAGTCCAGCAGCAGCCGGAGGTACTCGGGCCGGTTATGCACCTGGACGACCAGCACCAGCTCCCGGGGCGCCCAGCCACCAGCCTTCTCCACGTTTCTCAGGGTCTGGTCAAAGTTCAGCTGGTACACCAGCGAGCGGTACCGCAGCGTCCGGTTGTCCGCCTCGGGCTGCGGGACCGCCGGGACCAGCGGGACCGCCGAATCGTTGGACACCCTGCGGACGCCCACGGACACCGCGGGGTGCTCCCCGCCCCGACTGCCCGCAACCCGCGCGAGTTCCGCGTCCTGCAGCAGCGGCGGAGCGAGGGCCTCGTTCTTCCTTTGTCGCCCATTGCTGCTCCACAGGACGAAACCGCAGGCGGCCACCACGAAGGTCAGGATCAGCACCTTCCGCTTGTAGATGCGGAACCTCATGGTCTCCGGGGCTGAGGGCGCCGGGGGGGGGGACGGGCGCGGGGAGGGCGAGCGGCTTCCGCACCCAGGGCCAGGCGGCCGGGCGGCGACCGTCGTCTCGGCCTGTGGCGGTCGGAACTGGCCCCCGCAGCTGCCCTCGCTAACTCATCCCGGGTCCCGGCGGTCTGGGGGCCCGAAGGGTCTCAGCTCCCCCGCGTCGTCCGGGCTCCGCACATCCTCGTCCAGCAGCTGCAGCTCGGACAGCGGCCCCGCCGCTAGGAGCCGCGGCTCAACGTCGCCTCGGTCCTTGCCATTCAGCACCACGGGTGCCGGAAGAAGCCCCGCCGCACCCCTGCTCCGTTACCTGCGCCTCCAGCGGCCCGGAGTCCTCGGTGCTCTCATCCTTGCACGGGCCCCGAGCGGCCAAGACTCAGCCACGCTGCCTCGCCCCAGTCCGGCGTGGATCCTTCTGACAAGCAGCCACTGGCCCGCGGAGAACCTCAGCCCCCAGGCCCACACCCCTCGGTCCCGCCCCCTCGTCCGTTGGTTGGTGCGTCCTGGACGCATCCTGAGACGCCCGGCGGACCGTGCCTGCTGCCTATTGGTCCCTCCTATTGTCGCTCAAACTCAGTTCCTACTTCCGCCTCAGTCCTCCTTTTCCGGTTAGGCACGAGCGGAGTGAGGCGAGCATCGTAACCTCTCGGGTTCCTGGTAAGCAAAGCGCGTGATTGTAACCGTTCTAAGAGGACCCTTCATTGCTCAGAACCTGGGGATGGACATGGCAATTCTAAGAACGGGGAGGCCAGACCCCTTGGTTTGACCGAGTGTAAGACCTGGCTTCTCCGTTTCGGAAAGGGGTCCCACGCATGGCGGTTATTGGCTCGTGAGGCACGCGGGCCTGGTAGGGACACGTCAGCCCTCGGGAGTGCTGACGAGGGACTGTGCCTCCGAGGGGGAAAGCGAACCCGGCATATCCGCGCTTCCCGGACGAGGCGTGGGCCTGGCGTACCAAAAGCTAGTACTGCCCACTGAGCCAGTCTTGACCCAGAAGCTAGGAAATGGAGGAATGGCGGGCTTGGAAATGGATTCCAGAGGAAGCTGAAGCTCGAGCCTTGGTCTTGTCTTCTCGGGACGGGGGAGGAATAATTTTTAACTTTCTCAATTGGGGCGGTCATAATTAATCCCCACGGGAATACGCTTCGTACTAAGAATTGATTGTACTGGGCGTCCCAGGGCTTCTGTACCTATTTTAAAATCTCGCGTAAATTCACTAGGAGTTTGAACAAGTAGGGAAGGAAAAAAGCCACTTGCACGTGCATTTCCTCCTGCGGAATGAGTGCTTTGTGGATTTATATGTCAGTGGTTTATATGTTGGTGTTTTCTATAGTCATTTGATACCAATTTTAAGTTAT
>PVJH01026051.1:0-30609 GCA_004026705.1 Nesogale talazaci | reverse complement strand
TTTCTGAAGTGCTCAGTGGGCACCGGGGGTGCGGAGTGCTTCTCCACGGTCTACTTCAAATGACACCACACAACGCCAGCTGAACAAAGCAATGTCCAGGCACCAGGCTGGGCTCATGACACCCCACTCCACTGCGTCCACACACCATCCGCATTTGATGCACAACGAAACAGGCGGCGAGAGTGAGAGCAGGCTCTAGGAGATCTGAGCTGCGTTCCCAGAGGCCGATGGCTAAGCTAAGGGGGTGGGTTCACGTGGGCAGTCCGGGGTAGAAAGCAGAGACTCCCACGGGAATATGGAGACTCCTGGCCTCTGCACCCACAGGGGACAGTCCCCTCAGCCCTCCACGGAGCCCCCGGTCTCTGAGTCCACAGGATCCCTACTGCCAACCTCTTCCTGTGCACCCTTCTCTTACTCTCCCCAAGAGTGAACAGTGAATGGCAGCGAAGACACAGGGCAGGCATCGCAAAGGCTCCCCTCTCCCTTGGGTAGAAACCAGATGCACGACAGCGCCCAGGATGCCCCCATAAAGTCTCTGTGTGGGCCGGAGCTTCCTTGGCCCCCTACTAAAACACCAGCTGGAGGGAAAGGTAAAGGGGGCAGAATTTGAAAGAACCCACTCCAGCCGTTCAGAGCATGCCTCCAAGGGGTGGTGGGAAGGGGCAAAGCGTGCGTTTTCTACCGGACACGAGAGCTATTGCCCTGATACAAACCCCCCTACCCAGCAGTGAGCCACACGCTGTGCTGCTGCCTGAGAAGGAAGAGGCCAGGGCTCTGCCTTGAGGCACCATGACCAAGGGGTGGTGTTTGCTGGAGGTTTCCGAAACCCACCCACACATCCATCTGGAACTCTCTCACCAGGCAGTTGGCCGCCTCCCGCCATCCGCTTTACCTCCAAGGGCCTCCTTGACCCAGTCAATGAACTCCTTCCTCAGGGACAGCTCCTTCAGGCACTGGCATTGATCATCAGTGATGTCCCGGACCAGCCTTCCGACACCGATAAGCTGATCGTTTATGCGGGACAGCTTTTCATGGCGGAAGGAGTCAAAGGTTTCGGTCTGCAAGACAGGGCTTTGCTGAACCCCCACGTCTGAGAGCAGCAACTGGTCTACCCTAAAGGCTGCTTCCCTCCTCACATTTCTAGGATGTTCAAGTCTAATAGCAGTAGGCAAACCAAATGAAGAATGTCTTATCCTTCAATTGGACAAGGGGTAAGATTCAAAACCCCGCGACTACGGTTGTTAATCCCACGTGTGTCAGAGCGGTGCCCAGACGGGGTTCCGTGGGGCAATTTCAGGAGCAGATCGCCAGGCCGTCCACAGTCTCAGCACCTCTGGGCTGCTCTAACCTCCCGTCTTTCAGAGACCAGGAAAGTGTGTTGATGGATTCGGTCACCCACGGACTCCAGGCAAGGTCAGCTTATAAAATACCCTCTCTTCCCCCTGCCTCCCCTTGACCAGTACACCTGACCTTCTAAGCCTTCTGCAGGATTTAAGAACTCTGATCCTCACAGGAACGCTGTGGGGCACCTGGCTATTTTCTGTTTTGTAGATAAACACTCAGGTTCAGGGGCCTAGACTTAACACTGACTGAAGTGCGCCAGTCCACATTTTAAACTGTCATTCCCTATCACACTTGTCTGCCGTATGTTACCGTCACTATGTGTCTTGCGCTCATGCCATCTCATAGTGACCTTGCAGGACAGAGAACTGCCCCACGGGGTTCCCCAGGCTGTGGTCATCATGGAAGCCGGTCACCAGGTCTTTTCTCCCTCAACGCAGCAGGTGGGTTCGCCTAGCTGATCTCTTGGTACACAGCTGAGCACTGCACCCTGGCACCACCAGGGGTAGTGACTCTGCCTTAACACAGGTCACAGGTACCTTGTAGAGGAACCTCGGCTGCATGGTGGTTATCCATTGTGCTGAGGTCTGCACGGTCAGCAGTGTGAAACCACCAGCCGCTCCTCCAGTCTTACCCGTCTCAGAGACTCTTACACAGCTCCGCCCTGTCCTACGGTGGCTGACTCAGCCTGGACTCGGTGGCAGTGCGTGAGTTGAGTACCTTATAAATGATCACACACACAAAATCAAACAATGTGCTTCTTAATTTTAACATGAAATAATCATTTCCCGTAAGTGCTTGAGTGCGGGACTGCGGCCCATGGGCCTGGCGGCGGCTCTCAGGAGCAGGCCTGGGTGGCTCCCACAACCACCAGAGGGCAGTGAGGCCCACAAAAAAAAAATCATTTCCTTACTGCTGGCTAGAGGCAACACATTAAAAAAAAAATTCCCCCTTATAACTAACGGGAACCAAACGACAGGTTAGAAATGTGTCTACTGCAATGATTTTATCACCCCTTCCCCCAGGTTCATGATCCAAGACCAAACCACGCAATTCTCACTTCTCAGGGGCAGTCTCCAGCACAAAATGACCCTAGCAAAACTCTTGGAAGCGAGCTGTCTCAGCCTGTCTGCTTTTTGTTTTTGTGTTTGGGGCATCACTGCCCTCTGGTGGTCGTGGGAGCTACCCAGCACTGCTCCTGAGAGCCGCCTCTGGATTTGAACCACCAAACCCACAGGCCACAGTCCTGCACTCAACCACTTACGCCACCGGGGCTCAGCTGCCTGTCTGCTTTTTAAAACCAGAAAGCTTGTGGACCCACGGGACTCTGTGGCAGCACCCCCAGCTCTACCCAGCACCCCTCGCTGCAAAAACTTACAAAGCTTAATAAAGTATCGAGGACACTGAAGTCACCAGTCAGGTCCAGATTCTCTTTGACCTTCAAGATGACCTTGGCCGAGGAAACAGCCTGATACAGGCAATGGTACTCCTTGATCTGCTTGACGCGCTCCTGTGTCCAACGCCTGTCACGGGTAGGATCTATCTCACACATGACCTTGAATTCTGAAGCAAGGTTGTCGTATTTATTGACAAAGTCTTTGAAGATGGTATTGACGTCTTTAAAAGTCACATTTTCCGACATCAGATCCTGATACAATCTACTGAATCTTCTGTAACACGGAAGATACAAATCATCATGTACATCTTGAAGGTGTAATATTTGCTCTTCTGAATTCTCATCATGCACCTTCAGCGAATTGGCTTCTTCTTCCCAGAACCTCTTGAAGATGTGGCTATCCTTCAAAAAGTGTATCCTTTCTGCCATCTCCCGTACCTCGGAGCTCAGACTGTAGTGTGTTCTGAGATCCGCCCAGAGAGGCATCCTTGAGTCGAGCACTCTAACCGTCACAACGTCACACAGTCTCTTACTGCTGAGGTCTTCACTATGTTTCCTTGCAATTTCTCCAAAGTCCACTTTTGAACCAGAAGAAAAAAATATTAAATCAAACTGAGTAATATTATTATCTTATTTTTCTTTTCCGGTATTTCTTTTCTAAGAAAACTGACAAATACCATTGCGGGCGCACCCCCACCCTTTTTGGTCACAATAGGAATGCAGGATCTCCCCTTGTCCCTTGGGCTTCTTTATCAAATTTTATGACAAAGAAAGCTTTGTAATTTCTGGAGAGAGAGGACAGTCTGAAAACATGCATTTACTCTGATTCCTTCCCCAAAGGCAATACAGACAGAATGGTTGCCTGAAATTAGTAGCCTACAAGGACAAGTGGACAGACCAACTAACATCACTGAATTTTCTACATACAAAGATACTGGTTATACTGTACCACAGGTTGAATTGTGTTTCCCCAAAGTTGTATGAATATGACCAGCAATGCTTCTCTCTCGGGCAGTTGTAAGGCTGGACCAGGGCAGTCATGTATGGTGGGCTCCGGTGTGATAAACCAGTCAGTTGTAGCAAGTAGGATACGATTCAAAACCCTGACTCCCATCACAGCACGTTTCCTAAGTGACAGGAGTTTCCCTGGGGTGTGAGCTGCAACACCCGCGTCACCGCTGAGACGGGCATTTTCAGACAGCGGCGTAGTGGGTCATACTCCAAGTCCGTGGCTCGGCACCACGGGAGAAAGATGAGGTGTTCTGCTTCTCTAAGGAGTCACCGTCACAGAAACCCACCGGGAAGTTCTGTCTTAGACAGCGGGGTCGCTGTGTGTCAGAACTAACACAGTGGCAGTGAGTGCTCTTAAAATGATCAGGACTTTTGAAACAAAAGAGGAAAGCTTGTCACGTGAAAAGGAGTTTTTACAACAAATCAACAAATGAAAGGAACTTTGAGGAAATAGATTATTCACAGAAAAGAAAACCTCTAAACTAAAAAGAACATTAATAATCTCAGAACCCCAAAGGATATGAGGATAGAATTTTTAAATTAACATTTAAAAAAGGACTTCTACAAGTTAAGTATCTATGAGAATTTAAAATGAAAAATTCAATAGACAGTTGGCCAGATCAAGATGAGGTAAGCTCTCAGAAAGCTGAGTAAACAAACAAAATAGATGTCAATGAGATAATTCACTTGAACTTAGAATGTCAGGACTGGGTCTTCCCAGTTAGAAAGACCCACCTATGCCAACGCAATGGACAGAAGACAGATCTTCGGCACGACAGACGGGTATGAAGCATCAGAATGGGAGAAACTGAAGAGGGCTCCTGGCAGCAAAGAGGTTATGCATTGGGCGCGAACCTCGAAACCACCAGAGGCTCTGAGGGTGAAAGGAGATGAAGCTTCTGTCCCCGCAAAGAGCTATGGTTACAGTCTTGGAAACGCACAGGAGCAGTTCTGCCTTGTCCCAAGAGGGTCAGCATCAACTTGATGGCAGTGAGTCTGGAGTCGATTGCTCAGGGACACACACACACACACACAAATCTCAAGAGCATCTAACGAGAAAACAAGTATACATTGAAATGATCAGTAATTAGAATTACACCATGCTTCTTATCAACAAATTTGTAAAATCTGTAGCAGCCAAGATTCAAAATATGAACAATGATTTCTAATATGTAATTTTGCTGGTACTAAGTATAATGTTTAACCCAATCTAGTATGGTTACATATATTTAAATATGTAAAAATCAGCTGACTTAGCCCTTTTCTCAGAAAATGAATATATCATATGCTCTTCAGCTCCACAAGAGAAAGATGTCAAGGGAGACAGGAAAGCCAAACACACTGCCATCAAGTGGATTCTATCTCACAGTGGCCCTCCAGGATAGGATTGAACAGCCTGTGTGTTTCCAAGGCGGTAAAGGTTTGTGGTGGGTGCAGGGCTCCTGCAGAGCAGCCTTTCTGGTGACCTTGGGGTTGGCAACCCAAAGTGTAGCCCTATGCCATCAGGGCTCCTGGAGGAAACAGAAAAGGCCTGAAAAAGTTCATATATAGTGACGATGGGGAAATAGATCTATGTGCATATATTTATAGGTATAGTAAGGCAGCAGATGGACATTGAGCCTCCACTCAAGTACTCCCTCAATGCAAGAACACTTGGTTTTATTAGACTGGCATTCCATGATGCTCACTTTCCCCACACGTGGTGAAGAAAGCTGATGGTGCCCGGCTATCAATAGCATCTGGCTGGGGTCTTAAAGGTTTGAAGATAAACAAGTGGCATGTAGGTGAGAAGTAACAAAGCCTGAATGGAAGAAGCACACCAGCCTGTGTGATCATGAGGTGCTGATGGGATTAGGTATTAGGCATCAAAGAACAAAAAATCATATCATTGTGAATGAGGGGAGTACACAGTGGGGACCTAAATCCCTTATGTAGGCAACTGAACATCCCCTTACAGAAGGGTGGCAGGGAGGAGACAAGCCAGTCAGGGTGCAGCGTAGCAATGATGAAACATACAACTTTCTTCTAGTTCTTTAATGCGTCCTCCCACCAACTACCATGATCCCAGTTCTTCCTTACAAATCAGACTAGATCAGAGGAGGTACCCTGTTACAGACAGGAACTGGAAACGGCATCCAGGACAGATGAACTCCTCAGGGCCAGTGGTGAGAGTGTAGATACCGGAAGGGTAGAGGGAAGGTGGGGTAGAGAGGGGGATCCGATGACAAGGATCTACATAGAACCCCCGCTCTGGGGGACAGACAACAAAAGAGTGGGTGAAGAGAGACAGTGTAAGATATGACAAAATAATAATAATTTATAAATTATCAAGGGTCCGTGAGGGAGGGACTCCAGGGATGGAGGGGAAATTGAGGAGCTGATACCCAGGGCTCCAGTAGAAAGCAAGTGTTTGGAGAATGACGAGGGAATCACATGCACACATGTGCTTGACACCATGGATGTATGCGTGGATTGTGAGAAGAGCTGTAATGGGCCCCCAAGAAAGTGATTTAATAAAAGGAAACGACATGGACTGCCAAAAAGACAGACTGTTGTCTTGGAAGAAGTACAGCCAGAGAGCTCCTTAGAGACAAGGATGGTGAGACTTTGTCTCCCATCCGTTGAACATGCTGTCAGGAGAGCCCAGTGCCTCGTCGTCAATCAAGGAGCCGGAGCAGGATCTAGCAGGGTTGCTGGCTGTGCGGAGGGGCACTATGGGTTGGAACCAGTTCAACAGCACTGAACGGCGACAACAGCTCATTATGGGGAGCACTGAGGAAGAGAGAGGCATCGATTTGCAAAGAGCCCCTATCAAAACAGCATGAATTTAGATACATTTGAAGAAAGAACAAATATTGATGCATTATTAAGTTTACAGAGACACTGTCCTAAGAAACCTTCGGTTCACAAACAATTCACTTTTAGAAAGGATGAGATGATGATGAAGCCTGCAGCAGACGATCCACACTCTTTTTGAGCAAACAATGAATCGTGCTTGTGCCCTAATTGAAGGTTGATGATTAATGCCAGAATTGCTGACATCATAGATATCTTAATTTATTGAGCTTAAGGAAGTGACTGAAGTGTAAAGTCGAGTAAATTTCCCATTCAATGGATAAAAGAACTTTACCTTGAACAGTTGTTGGCAAGAACTGAGCTTTCAATGGAAGTTTTAAGAGATCAAGATCCTGCAATTTGTCTTTGAAAAACTGTAAGAGGAGATGAAACATGGCTCTGCCATTATAACCCTGGAGACAAAGCGCAGTCGATGAAATGGCTAGCAAGCGTTCCAGTCCAAGCAAAGTGGACTAGCTCAGGGACAAGGTCATCACAAGAGGTTTGGGGGATGTTCAAAGCGTTTTGCTTGTTGACTTTCTGCAGCTACAAAGAACAAGAGGATCTGCTTATCATAAAAGTGTCTTAAGAAAGCCAAAGATTTAGCAGAAGACTCTGGAAAAGCTTCACCAGTGAGTCTTTCTCCACCATGACAATGTTTCTGCTCATTTCTCTCATGGACGAGTGCGATGTGCAAGAGTGCTGATGAGAAATTAGGCACCCACCTCACGGTTTCAATTTGATTCCCTCTGACTTCTTTTTATTTCCTAATTCTAAAAAAAGTCTGTAAAGGGCCCCATCTTTCTTTGGTTAGCATGACTGCGGCAATGTGGCTACACCCCCAGACCCTCGGGTTTTTAGGGATGGACTTTGGTGGCTAGCACCTTTGCTTACTGAAGAACCTTGACTGATGGACCACGTGTCAAGAAATAAAATGTATATTCTAAATCTTCATCTTTCCTATTAACTCTGGGATGTCTCTTCATAGGTCTATCCCTAGAAAGAGATATAAGGAGTCCCTAGTAGGGGAGAGAGAAGTCAGGATGGCAGTCTGGTCTAGCTTGAGGCGGCGACACCTTCTGAAAGATCCGACTGGTGGTCTTGAGAGGAAGTAAGGGGCCACAAGGAAGGAGTCTATTTGGAAGTTGAATGGGAAATAAACACAGAGAAAACACGCTCTGTGTAGAAAGACAAGAACAGCTTTAGAGAAAATAGTCTAAGCAAGAAAACTGATGTCCTCATAGTCTCCCCATGGCTTCCTTGTGAGCACTGCCTTTCCCAAATCGTGGTACCGTAAACTAAAATGATGAGCTCACGGGGTGTCAAGGAAAATGGAGATATTACGTGTGCAGGCAGGACACAGATATGAAAAATTAAGTGATGTGAATCATTTGCACAGAGAAAGAAAATGCAATTGAAATGCCGCATGTAGGGAAGCCTCCCCTCCAGAGGGGTTTGTTGTTAGCAGTCTTCTCCAACCTCTGTGTCTTTGAGATCCCTCCATTTCACTTATTTAAGTTCTTCAGAATACTACCTTGTATCAGGTGTTTCACTGCCTCACATAATTTTAAGAGATTATCAACGTATTTCTTCTCTATAGTTAGAAAGCGATGTTCATTCCCTCTGTAATGCATCACAGTCTTCATATCATGTTCTTTCTCCTGCGGTGAAAGACGTTTACTCTCTGGGGAAAAAAGGAACCAAAAAGTTAACCCCACAGATCAGACAGGGCTCCTCAAACTACAGCCCGCCGTCCACCTGTGGCCCAGCGAGGACATTCATCCGCCCCGCCGGGTGTTTTTGCCGTGCTGCCGGTCCTGGTTAGCGGCCTACTCATCCCAGACCTGCAGTGAATTTGTTCGTAGTTTGTTTTTTTTTTAAACTATAGTCCGGCCCTCCAGTGGTCTGAGGGACAGTGAATAGGCCCCCTGTTTAAAAAGTTTGAGGACCCGTGGATCAGAGGAACACATCCTTTCCCCAGCATCCCCCTTCTTCCCTCTCCATCTTCGCTGCTGCGGGGGTGGTGGTGAGGGCGGGAAGGCCGGACAGCCACGCTGCCAGCACAGCGCGTCCACCCGAGAGCCCCCTCCAAACAAAAGTGACGGCGGCGGGCCCTGCCCCTGCCCTTCCGTGACCCCGAGTTCCTGGAGAGTCGGGCTGTTCCCTGGACGGCTCGCCTCGTTCCTGAGATGCACACACCAGCTCAGACACCCCTTGTCCTCGCTCCTCCTCGGAGGCTGCGTCCCCGCCTCTGCGTGACACTTACTTATCTGCCAGATGTCGAGAAATCGAGCCTGGTGCTTCTGAAGCAGCTCCAGTTGCCGAATGAAAATCTTCCCACTTTGGAGGTCACCGACGACTTTTGTGAGCACCGAGTCTGCGAGGCCCATCAGCCTCCGGGCGTCCTCTGAAAGGTTTGCTACCGCTTTCTCGTGGGATCCTGATCAGGGCAAGAAGATAGTTAAAACTGTGTACTCCCACTTCCTTCCAGCCTCATGTCTTTTAATTCCCATTTGCTTCCCCTTTTTATTCTGCTCCAATTTTCATATAATACAAGGTTTGGGATGGGAGAGCAATCTATGTTTCCAGATTTGTTCATCACTTCTGAATGAACCTCAAACTTTCACCCTTAATACTTTAGATGTTATCTACATTCGTCTCCCAAAAAGTCAAACCAACCACATAAGTCAGGTGTGGAAAATCCCACACCATCTCTTTGCAGCTGTTCTGAGCATCTTTCTTAAACGACATGTGACCTCCTTTCAGAGTTCCCACCTTTCTGCCCACCCTCTTGTTGACAATGGCCCCGGGATGTGCTGGCACCCCACCCCAGTCCATGGAAACATGGAGGAATGTGGACGCGAAGCTGAGAAATGACGGTGACTACATTCAATGGATCTTGCCTATTCTGAAAAACTTATGATCAGTTTAGAGGACAGAAATTTACAATATATAATGATAAGTCATCAAAGATATTATTCCTCGAGGGTTCTAGGAGAGTATAGTTTTATGAAGGAGCTCTGGCGGCACAGATGGCAATTCCAGCCCTCCCCCATCGCACGGTCTACTTCACTGCAGGAAACGCCACCGGCAGTTCTAGCCTCTTTCTAGGATTGCTTAGTGTCAGAATTCACCCGATGGCAATAGGCACAGTATTAAGAGAAGACTAAGGTTGCATGTACTATTAAAAATAAATAAAGCTTTATGCACAATTGTCCAAATCTGGATGAAACCAAGGTTTCTTTCAACGGGTGAGTCCATACAATAGATTATTATTCCTCAATGGAAGGAGCTATGAAGTCACAAAAAGGCATGAAGGAATTAGAAATGCACACTGTTAAATTAAAAAGTCAGTCTGAGAAAGGAAGAGACTATGCCCCCCCCCCCCGTGTAACATTTTTGAAAGGGCAAAACCACAGAGAACATGAAAAGATTAGGGGTTGCTGGGGGTCAAGGGGAAGATGGAGGGATGAGGGATGACTACATGAAGCCCAGGATGCTGTGAGTGCAGTGAAACCCCTCTGCATGGTAGTGACATGTTGGACATATGACATTAGGCATCTGTGACAAGCCACTTATCATCTGTTGCTGACAAACAGAATCTGACAGATGGCAGCCACCGCTCTCCAGCCAAGGGACTATAGCACATGGAGAGTGAACCCCAGAGAATCTATGGACTCCATTTGATAATCATGTATCAATACTGGTTCCTCAGCTGCAAGCAGAGTGCCACGCAAATAAATGCCAGCCATTAGCAATGGAAAACTCTGTGCTTGGACGGTGGAGCGATAGGTAAGACGGTAGTTCGACTGTCAGTAGAACTTTTCTGTAAATCTAAAACTGCTTGATGAAAGTGTATTAATTTTAAAAATTTCAAACACTGTTATTTTCAACTGAGAAGTTTTTAAAGACTGCCATACTACATCAGTAGTCTTGACCACACCTTGACCTGTAGGGAAATTACATGTCCTTGTTTCCCGAAAAAACTGTAACTCAGGATCTCTAGCCCCCAGTCCTCAGTTTCTCCCTAAATATGAGTAAAACTACTGCTCCATAAAGTTTTACGGTGACCTTTTTAGAGGAACACATACTTCCTTCCTGTCTTTGATCACAGACACTTGTGGTGTAGAAGGAAAGTGGGAGGTTTAGCATTCAGTTAGGTCAAGGCGTTGAGTTGAACATTCTACTTTGATCTCTGAATAAGACAGATTAGGTTTTAGGACCAGACACATTTCAATGGACTTGTAGCTCTTCATACTTACGATGGCTGAGACCTTGGGGAAGTCCCATTAGGTCCCAAGCCTTCCCTACCTCACTTGGAGACTGAAGGTTTTAAGAAGGGCTTGCAGGACTCTTTTTGAGCACACTGTGTTGGCTCCCACCCACTCGGGGCAGTCGGCCTCCTTGACCATCGCAGCCAGCAGATGCCGAAGGCGTCCCTCTGCTCTGCACTGCAAGGGGTCGCCATGCCGTGTGGATGGAAGCTTACAACAAATGTCAGCACAGAAGCTAGTGCCGAGTGGGTAGTCAGTGAACGGGGGCTTTTAGGGTCTGTTCTCATTTGCTCTACGAGGCAGCCGGAGCCTTCTTGGATCCCTCAGCCAATCTGCGGCTTCAAACACCTGCTCATTCTGCTTTTCAGTTACTCTCTTCCTCCTCCCTTCTCAGCACAGAGGGTGCTAGCCCAACCCCACATACCTAGTACTCTGAAGATTGCCTTGATATTTGGCCCTGTGAGCAGGTGCTTTAAAACCTCATCCATGCCATCCACAGCTCTCCCATCATTCATTGGCCAGGACTTGGCAATCACAGCAGACACGACTTTGCCAAACTTGAAAAATTGGTCATCACTGAACTCATCAAGGATGCTGATCTGAGACTATCAGGAAGCCAAGAGAGGAAAAGTTGGAGCTTTTTTTTTTTTTTTTTTAACAAAACAAAACTGGTTTGTTTTCAAATAGCAAAAGCCAATGACCCACCCAGGGCTTTTGCGCGGCTGGACCGCAGTATGTCATACAAGGCCTCAAAAAAGCAAATTACTTAAATTCTTAATTGCCTCTTTGAAACTGATAGAACCACTTCCACATGACAAATCTTCCTCTCAAAAGTGCGAGATCTTGGAAGGCTTTCAGTGCACACCTGCTAACCAAGTGTCAGCAGCTAGCCAGGAAAGAATGCCCTTTAGGAGCTGCCTGCTGGGCCACTGAATGGGCTCACGGTTACCTGGGAGTGGCTGTGATTTCACACAGCAGTAACAGCTATCTGCATTAGCTGGGTCAAGTTGGGTTCCAACTCATGCACCCCCTTGGGCCTCCTGCACAGTGGAACAGAGCACTCACTGCCCATGATCTGGGGTGAGAGGATCATCGTGGGGATCCACAGGAGTTCTAATTGTCGGGGCTGAGCCCCGGTGGCGTAAGTGGTTGAGTGTGGGACCGAGGCCCGGGGGTTTGGCGGTTCAAATCCAGTGGCAGCTCTCAGGAGCAGCGCTGGGTAGCTCCCACGACCAACAGAGGGCAGCGATGTCCCAAAAAACAAAAAACAAAAAAAAAGGAGTTCTAACTTTCAGAGGTAGGGGACAGGCCATTCTCTTGCATCTCGCTGAGTGGGAGACTCCACTGAAACTGCCCAGCATCTCCACAATACCAGTGCCTCAGCTGCTGGAGCTAGGGGAGGGAAGGGGAGAGTGGGGGGCCTGTGGTGTGCCAGTCAGAACTGACCTTGGGTCTCCTGCAGGGAAAGAATTCTCCTGAGGAGGCAGCCCCGCCCTCAGCAGTCAACTGAGCAGCAGGTGTCAAAGATAGTGGGGGGGGGGGTGCGTGGAGGACCCCAAGTCACAGCAGCTGCTGCTCACCTGGCAGGACAAGCTCACGGCTTCGATGGCGCACTTCTCAAAGCTCTTCGCCACGCTGTCGCCCAGGCCCGAGGCCTCCCAGTTGGAGCTGCAGTACGCCGAGATCTGCATGAGCGGTTCCTCCTGGGAACGTAGAGATGCCACGTCAGAGACCCTCGGTGCTTTACTCTCCTGTCCCCTTATTGTCAGCTCCTCCCCATCCTGCGCCCAGAACAGCCAGGCCGACGGCAGAGTCTGTCCTCACATGTGCAGAGAAGGCAGCTTGAAAACAGCTGGGGAAGGGGGTCAACTTTGACAACCAAGTGGTTTTCCTAACAAGATCCATCCAATGATCACCTGTCAAGCTATCTCAGATCCTGTCAAAACAAGTGTTTGGTGTCAAAATGAAGAGCAAGAGCCCAGGTATTTTCTGGACTGTCATGAACTGCCTCTGAAATATTTATTGTGACTGCATCGCTGAGCCTGAGCCAGCGATGGACACACAGTTTCTGGGCTCGTGCGCACACAGCGAGGCTTTGCAGTCAAGTGCAGGCTCCTACTGCTGCTGCTGTTCGTGGTGATTTGCTGTGTATCCCCCACCCTCTGAGAAAGCACCCCAGGCATCAGTACCTGTTTGAGTCTCCCTTCCATGTCTCCCAGCAGTCCCTCCTTCCAACCACAGTCCACAGGAAAGTGTATTTCCACTAGTTGTCTCCAGATCTGCAACACACACACACACACATAAGACATCACAATGATAACTCCATGGTTTTGTTAGGGTGACAGGGGAACCCGGGAAGAGATGACTGAACAATAAATCTGTTGGGCAGTGTCCTTGTATCACACACAGGAAGACTGCTGGAGCGTCAGATGATATGTTAGTTACATCGTCTGACCTATTTGTCAGTTTGTCAGACTGTGTTAATGTGCGTGTGGTCATGCTGCAGGAAACCACACCAATGGTGTTTCAGAGACCAGCGTCGTATCTGTCCATGCTGGGCGACTGTCCGCAGAGCATCCCGAGTAAGACCAGACCAGGAGGAAGGAACTGGCTGTCCACTTGGGAGCAACTGGTGACTGAAGATCCACTGAAAAGCACCCGTGTAGTGTCTGATATGGTGCCAGATGAGTCCTCTGCACTGGATAGAGTTCCAAATACAATTAGGAAAGAGCTCCCTGCTCAAAGGAGAGTCAACCATCATGACATGGATAGGGCAAAGTCTGGGAGGCCATCCTTTGCTGATGGGGTATAACTCAACATAAGAAAAAACAACAAACATCCATTAGGCATCAGAATGTGGGATGTACAAGGTCTGAGTCTAGGTAAATTTGGAAGCCACAACATGAACTGGAATACATAAGGATTGATACCCTAGGCATCAGTGAACCACACAGACTGGTACTGGACGTTTTAAGTCAATCACATGCTTAATATGCCTAGGACGGCACATTCAAGAGGAGTGCTTCACAGCCACGATCATAAAGAACATTTCTAGATCAACCTTGAAGTAGAATGCTGCCGATGTTAGGATAATATCCACATGCCTAGAAGAAGCACTAGTTATTATTCAAGTTCATGCATCAATCATTAAAGTCAGTGGGGGAGGGGGAATGAAAGAATGCCACCAAAATCTTCAGTGTGAAATTGATCAAACATGGAATCAAGATGGAATAGTAATTACTGGTCACTGGAAGAGGAAAGTTGGAAACAAAAAGGAAGAAGCTGGGGCTGAGCCCTAAATGCGCAGTGGTTGAGTGCGGGACTCCAGCCGATGGTCTTGGTGGTTCAAATCCAGCAGCAACTCTCCAGAAGCAAGGCTGGGTAGCTCCCACGACCACCAGAGGGCAGTGATGCCCCCCCCAAAACAAGCAAACAAACAAAAAGGAAGAAGCTGCAGGTGTAAAAAAAACTTAGCCCTTGAGCCCCCGGGGTTTAAGTGGTTGAGTGCGGGACTGCGGCCCACGGGGTTGGCGGTTCAAATCCAGCAGCTGCTCTCAAGGAGCAAGGCTGGGTAGCTCCCACGACCACCAGAGGGCAGTGATGCCAAAAAATTAAATTAAGAATTAAAAATAGGCTGAGCCCCGGTGGCGTAGTGGTTGTGCGCGGCACTATGGCCCACTGGGTTGGAGGTTCAAATCCAGCAGCAAGCTGGGCCTCCTACTTCCACCACCAAAGGGCAGTGATGCCCCCCCCAAACAAACAAAAAAAATTGAAAAAAAAATTTAGCCTTGGTGATAGGAACACATCTGGAGATTGCATGATAGAATTTTGCAAGACCAACTGACTTACAAATCAACTTTTTTCAATCACATAAATGGTAAACACACCTTATCTCACCAGATGAGATACACACGAATCAGATTGACAATATTTGTGGGAATGGAGATATGCAACATCATCAGTTAAAATAAGGCCAAAGTGTGGACTGTGGACCAGACTATCAATTGCTCAGATACAAGTTTGAGTTGAAAGGTTGAAGGTGAAGCAAATTAAAACAAACTCACAGTAATGAAAATATGACCTTGGATACATTCTATATGACTTTACAGACCTTCTTAAGAAGAGATCAAACCATCTCAACATCATTGACTAAAGGAGCTGCGGTATGACATCAAGAACATCATGCACTAAGAAAGCAAAGGGCCATTATAAAGACAGAAAAGAAGGAGAGGCAAATTGGATGTTGGAAAAGAATCTGGAACTCTCTCTTAAACATAGAGTAGCTAAAGCAGTTGTCAGCGATAATGAAAGGAAAAGAACTGAACAAAAAGCCTCAAGGTGAACAATGAAAGGATTCTATGGGCAAAATTGAACAATGCAAGAAGTATCAAAAGAATGTGGAAAGGATACACAAAAGTATCATATCAATATAAATGGTCAACATTCAACTATTTCATAAATCAGCATATGACCAAGAATTGATGGTATTGAACAAAGAAGCCCACGCTGTACTGTTGAGATTAGCAACAAAAAAGTTCCAGAAATTGACAGAATACTATGGAAGCATTCATAGTCTATGCCAAGAAATTTAGAAGATAGTTACTTGGCCAAGCAGTTGGAAGAGATGCACATTTTTGCCCATTTCAGAGCAAGGCGACCCAACAGAATGCAGAAATTATCTAATAATATGAGTAACAGCACATGTAAGCAAGATGGTTATGAAAAGAATTTTAAAATCTTGGCAGTATTCAATTGACAGCTGCCAGAAATTCAAACCAGATTCAGAAGAAGGTGTACAGCAGGAGATATTACTGCTGATGTCAGAAGGATTTTGGCTGAGCGTAGAGAATACCAGAAAGATGCCTACTTCTGTTTCGTTGGATATGCAAGGAAATTTAACTATATGCATAATAATAGATAACATCAATAAGAATGAGAATTCAAGAAAACACTTCATTATGCTCATGCAGAACCTGGAGCTGGACCAAGAGGCAGTCCATTGAGCAGAAAAAGGTTTAAAACCAGCAAAGGTGTGTACAGGGCTGCATCCGTGCGCCGTACGGACTCACCCAGTGTGCTAGGTAAGTACTTCGCGAAGCTGGACTAAGTGAAGAGGAACCCTATCGCGATTGCAGGGAGGCTCGTTACCAACTTTCAGGATACCAATGATGCAGCTTTGCTTGCTGAAAGCCAAGAGGACCTGGAGTGCTTAGTGGTGAAGATCTGGGACCACAGCCTTCCCTATGGATGACAACACAACTCACTGGTAAGAAAACAGACATCTTGGCAACTGCACCAACCAGCAATGTCATGCTACACGGAGAAGAGATGGAGGCTGCCAGGGATTCCATTTTACTTAGATCTACAACCAACACTAGAGCAAGCGAAAGATATATATTCAAGCAGCATGTTACGTTGGGCGAAGATACTGCACAAGATCTATTTCAAGGGTGCAGGAGCCGAGGTGCCACTTTGAGAACGAACATGTATCTGACCCAAGCTGAACAATGGGTAAGGAAGCGCTGGCGCATTTTAATTATGCTCCTGGTGAAGACTGCGGAAAATGCCACAGCCTTCCAGAAGAACAACAGGACTTTCAGACTGGGGGAAATACAGCCCCCATGTTCTTTAGAAATGAAGATGGTCACACTGTCTCGTGTAAAAGGATGTCATGCTTGGTAAAGGAGAGGGTCACTGGAAAAGAGGAAGACACCCCCCCGCCCCACACACACACACGAGGTAGATCAACACAGTAACTGCAAAAATAGGCTCATACGTAACAACAATTTTGAAGATGACCCAGGAACCAGGTAGTGTGTCCTTCTGTGGTAGGACCAAACTACACAGAAGAGAGCACTGCATATATAATGATGACCTACTGAGTCTCTTCTTATACCTAGCGATCCCTTGGACAAAGCAGAACTGCCGTAACGTTTCAGAGCTTATTGTCTTCATGGAAGCTGATCACCAGCTCTCCCTCCAGTGGAGTGACGGGTTTAAATGGCCAGATAGTAGCTAAGGACTTAAACACTGTACTCCCGGGGTGCCTTCCATTATGTATGTAACTACCACAATTTTTAAGATACACGACATAGCTCAATTTAAAAAGATGAGCTTGATCAATAAATCATACTCATGGAGCAAATCTTACAAATAATACATATTATTTTTTTTATTCTACCAATTTTTTTCAGGGTCCACTAATTTTTCAAAAGTATGATTTTTCTGAAGTCAGACAGACCAAGATGATCACACAAATTTGACTGGATTTTGATCCACGTTAGTTGCTAATGAGTTCACTTGGTGGATAAGTCATGACCACCAACCATCATTAAAAATGAAGACTATGCAGCACCAGCCCCAATTCCACCCAAATGGACCTCCCTACCCCCTTAAAAAAAAAAAAAAGAATGCACTACAGAGGATAGCCCTGAAGCTCCAGCTCCAGGAGAGGGGCGCTTCTGGTCACAGCAGCACACAGGAGCAAAAGAAGCGGGAAGGAGAGAGTGCAGCAGACCCTGGACCACCAGGCCCCAAGGACTAGTTCCACAGAGGACCAAAGGGCCGGCCTCCCCATGAGACACACAGTGCCTCTCACTGGCCCACAGCATTACGGGGAACAGCACTGGAAACACGGTGTGGGCGTTGTGCCCAGTCTGATCCCACCACACCAGAGCCAAAACACTGAGGGCTTGGAACAGAGCAGCAAGGGGAGCAAAGCAATGAAGTTCCAGAGGAAGATCAAAAATACACTTTGGGGCCAGGGCATGGCACCCCATCAGACTCAACTGGAAAATATTCATAAAGGTCAACAAACACACCTGGAGCTATGTGTAGGTGATGTTGTTGCTGTTGTTGTTTTTGTACTGTTTTGTTTCTGGTTTCTTTTGTTGTTTTGGTTTGCTTTTCTTGTTTTTGTGCTTATTATAGTCTCTGCATGTCTATCTAGATAAGATAGGTGGGATAAACAACCCTGAAGAGAAAACAATGGGGTGAGGGTATGGGGACACATGAGAGAGGGGGAGAAATGGAGGGGTTTGCCAACAAACCCAGGGACAAGGGAATAACAAGTAATCTAAAATTGATGGCAAGAAGGCATAGGATCCCTGATGGTGCTTGATCAAGGTTAATGTAGCCAAAGGGAATTACTGAAAAATGGATGAAGGCTAAACATGATAGTGGGACAAGAGGAAAGTAAAAAGAAATAGAGGAAAGAACTGGGAGGCGAAGGACATTTATAAAGACTTAAATACAGGCATGTACATATGTAAATATATAAAGATATGGAAGTAGATCTAGGTACATTTATTTATGTTAAGTATTACGGCAGCAGATGGATATTGGATCTCTACTCAAGTACTCCCTCAAGGTAAGAACACTTTGTTCTAATAACTTGGCATTGTGTGATGTTCACCTTCTAGATGTGGTCACTGAAGACAAAATGGGAACATAATCAAAGATGGAGCTGATGAGAACTGATGTTCCTGGTTATCAAAAGATGTAGTGTCTGAGATCTTAAAGACTTGGATATAAACAAGCCTTTGTAGCTGAGAAGCAACAAAGAACACATGGAAGAAGCACCCCAGTCTATATGGTCATGAGATGTCAACAGGATCAGGTATCAGGCATCAAAGACTCAGAACAAAAAAATCATATCGATGTGAAAGAGGGGAAGGGCAGAATGGAGACCCAAAGCCTATCTGTAGACAACTGGACATCCCCTCACAAAAGGATCGGATCACAAGGAAGAGAAGAGCCAGTCAGGGTGCAGTATAGCATTAACGAAACACAATTTTCCTCTAGTTCTTTAATGTTTCCCCTCCCCACTATCATGATCCAATTCTACCTTGCAAATCTGGCTAGGTAGAGCATGTACAGTGGTACAAATAAGAACTTCCAACACAGGAAATCCAGGACAGATGACCCAGGACAGATGACCCTCTCAGGACTAATAAGGAGAGTGATGACACCAGGAGGGTAAGCAGTAGATGGGGGTTGAAAAGGGGAACCGATCACAATGATCAACATAAAACTCCCTCCCAGGGGGGTGGATAACAGAAAAGTAGATGGAGGGAGACATCAGTCGGTGTAAGACGTGAAAAAAAAGTATAAGTTATCAAGATTTCATGAGGGAGGGTGGGGGTAAGGGGGAAACGAGCTGATTGGGTGGATTGTGATACAAGCCGTAAGAGCTCCCAGTAAAATGATTTTTAAAAAATGAAGACTAGGTTGGACAAGTATCATTCTACTATGTAATCATGGTTTCGTCTGCAGGCATTTATCTCCAAATTATAGTTTTGAAAAAAAAAATTTTTTTTTTTTTGGCATCACTGCTCTCCGGTGGTGGGAGTAGGAGGCCCAGCCTCACTGCTGGAATTGAACCTCCGTCCCAGTGGGCCGCAGTCCCGTGCACAACCACTATGCCACCGAGGCTCAGCCAAAAACTTTTTAAATTACAAACAAGTTGCCTTGAATAGTACGCATCACTCATATATCCTCAACTAACTGCACCCATAATTAATGTTTAACACTTTTGCATGATCACTTCCTCATTCTTCAGTCCCTAATGATAAGTAGGTTTTGTGCCAACTTGACTGGACCTGGACTTTCAGTGGTTTGGCAGTTAATATGGAGTAGTCCCATATAGCTTGACCTGACACAATGTAATCACAGATAATTAGTTGTAAGAAGACTGGGGTAGGATTCAACACTCTTATTCTGAAAAATGCTGACTTGTGTTTTATTGACTATGCAAAGGCACTTGACTGCGTGGATCCTAACAAACTATGGATAGCATTGAGAAGAATGAGAATTCCAGAACACTTCACTGTGCTCTTGCAGAACTTGAGCATGATCAAGAAGCAGTTGTGCCGACAGAACAAGGGAATATTGCAGGGTTTAAAATCAAGGAAGCTGTATGTCACGGTTGTCTCTATCCTGTACCACTACTTTTCCACCTGTATGCCAAGCAGATCATCCACGAGGCTGGTCTGCACGAAGATGAGCAGAACAACAGGATTGGAGCAAGACTCCAAAACTACCTGCAATATGCAGATGACACAACGTTTTTCACTGAAAATGAAACATCTCGAAGCACTTCGTGATGAGGATCCAAGACTACAGTCTTCAGTGTGATTACACCTTAATCTTAAGAAAACAAAAATCCTTATAACTGGATCAATAAAACAGTAAGATAAATGGAGAAAAGATTGAAGTTGCCAAGTATTTAATATACCATAATCAACACTCATAGAAGCTGCAGTCAAGGACTCAAAAGATTTATTGCAGGACTGAGCCCCAGTGGCGTAGTGGTTGAGTGTGGGACTGCGACCTGCTGGGTTGGTGGTTCAAATCCAGCAGCAGCTCTCTGGGAGCAAGGCTGGGCCTTCCACTCCCACCAGAGGGCAGAGATGCCCCCCTCCCAAAAAAAGATTTATTGCATTGGGAAAATCCGCAAAAGATCTCTTTAAAATAATGAACAGTCTGAGTGTCCCTTTGACGATTTAGGAGTGCCTGACCCAAATCATGGTATTTTCGGTTTCTTCTTATACATGTGGAAGCTGAATATGAGTCAGGATATGAATCACCATATATTTGAACCATGCTGAAGAATACTGAAATTGATCCTACCATACTGCAGAAAAAAAACTTCCTACTATAAGCATGCACCTATGTAAATATATTAATTATAATGAAAGGGATAGAGGCCAGTGGACATTTATTTATGTTAAGTATTAAGACAGCAAACGGACTTTGGGCCTCCCTCAACACAGAACACTTTGTTCTAATTGCCTGGCACTCTTTGGTACTCACCTTTCTGAAACGATCGCTGAAAACAAACTGAGTGCATAAGCCAAATGTGGTGAAGAGAGTAGATAGTGCCCACTCATCAAAAGATACGCTTGGGGTCTTAAAGGCTTGAAGTTGAAAGAGCAAGATAGCCAGCAAGGTAGCAAATGAGCCGCGTGGAGGAAGCACACCATTCTGAGTGATCAAGAGGTGTCAGTGAGATTAGAAATCAGGTGTCAAAATATCCAAAACAAACAACAATATCAAAGCAAATGAGGGGGTTGGAGAGGAGAAACAAGTGGCTAGCCCCTCAGAGACAGGTTAAAAGGAAGCGATGATTCAACCAAGGAGCAGTACAGCACCGACAAATCACACGTCACTCCTCTCGCTCAACTGTTCTCAGCCTGAGGGTTGCAACCTCTTTGGGGGCTGAAAGACCCTTTCACAGGGGTTGCCCGATTCATAACAGTAGCAAAATCAGTTATGAAGTAGCAACCAGAATAAATTTATGGGGAGCTGAGCCCCGGTGGCGTCGTGGTTGTGCGTGGGACTGCGGCCCACTGGGATGGAGGTTCGATTCCAGTTCCACGGAGCAAAGGCTGGGCCTCCTACTCCCACCACCTGAGGGCAGTGATGCAAAAAAAAAAAAAACACAACAACAACAACAACAACAAAAAGAATAAACTTATGGTTGGGTGTCACCGCAACATGAACTGTGTTAAAGGGTCATGGAATTAGGAAGATTGAGAGCCACTGCTCTAGTTCTTGAATGCTTCCTCCCCCCTCCACTGTCATGACCCAGTTCTACCTAGCCTGGAGAACGTGCTCTGGTACAGATAAGAGCCCTCAACACATGGAATTCAGGACAGAGAAACCCCTCAGGGCAGTAGGTGGAGCAGGGATACTATGAAGGCAGGGGGATGGTGAGGGAGGGGGAAGGAAGGGGAACCTATTACAAGATTGGATATATAGCCCCTTCCCCCTGAAGGGATGAATGAGAATTGTGGGTGAAGGGAGACAATGGACAGTGTGAGATAAATGAGATAACAATTAGCAATATATAATTGATCAAGGTTCCACAAGGGTGAGAGAGGTGGGGAGGGAGGCAATGGTGTGGAAAGAGAATGTTTTGGAAATGATGATGGTAACATAGTACAAATGTTGGCCGAACCTCATATAAAATACAATTGATATATGGAACATTATAAAAACCATAAGAGCTCCCAATAAAATGATTTAAAATAAAACCTCCCACTTCCAGCAGTTTACCTGAATTTCCTTTGGGTAATGGAATGAGTTGAAGATCCCGTAGGTCCTCTGTAACATTTTCTTGTTGAAAGTGTGCTTCAGCCAGTACCTGATAGCAGCAAGGGTCCCCTGGAGCACCGCTTTGATGGACTCCTTTCTTCTTTCACTGCCCTGGGCTTCCTCCATGTCCTGTTACCATATTAAAGAGGACGGTTAATTGTTCTCACATGTAGTGGGCTCAGTTTCCAAAGACACATTTCACTCCAGATTGTGTACGATTAGAGGATGTGCCACTACATCCAAACAGCTCCATTTAAGCTGTCAGGCCTTTCAGGTGGGTAAGAATCCTACATTTTGAAAGCACTTAAAATTCCCATAATTTGGGGTCTTCGTTGTAAAAGTGGGAGGTATTGGGAACATAGGGAGGGTCAGAATGCTGTTTAATTTTCTGGATGACTTCCCCAGGGTGTTTTGATAAAAACAGAGGTTATCCAGCGTGCCCAGAAAGCACTTGACCGTGGGCTCTGGCTAGTGTGTGGGGTTGACATCTTCCCACCCTGCTCCAGGAACTTCTTGGAATTTGCAGCGCAGTAGCCTGCCCCTATCTTTGGCTCCCTCGCCAAGACCCACAGTCGTGCACTGGTGCCACCTGGGCTTATCTAACCCTGCCAAATAGGAAGCGCTGACTCCTGGCGTGGTGGTCTTCTGCCCAGACACAGCCACTCCTCATCACCACCCTCGTCAGTACTGTGCGCCTCGCACTCTCTGCTCCCTCAACATCCCTAAGACTCTAGGCTGGATCTCATGTAGAATAGGCCAGTCACTCTTTCACCCCGTGTCCCCTGAAACCATGGCCTCCTGAAGCAGCTGCCGTGCAACCCCAAACACGAGGAGATCAGTGTTTTCTTTTGCCCCTTCCCCTACACCATGAGCCCCAGCCCAGCCCTGACCATGCTGGGCATTCTCTTCACAGGCTTGGACTCCTCGCCTGGTCCTGGCTGCTAATGGATGCCCACGAGGCAGCTCCAGTACATGAGCCAGTCAAACTCGCCTCGTCCTCCTGATGACCCAAACTCCCTATCCGTACCAAGCTCACCCCTTCCTCGTGAGAACTCAAAGGTACGCAGCTACGACAAAACAAAACACGTCCCCTTCCAAACCCAATGCCAGGTGTGAGCCCAACGACAGTTCCTGCCGACAAGCCACACTGCACATCCAAGTCCAGACTCTGCCCTTCCTCGTCACAACTCAGACCCACTGTGAGTCGGGGACCACCTGCCACCACTCCCACCCCTCGTTGCAGTCGCCCTCGGCCTGGGAACCTGCCCGGCCTCCCTTGTCGGCAGAACTGCTGGAGCCCCATGGCTGTCCTGGGTGTGCCATCGCGGGGCTCTGTGCCACTTACCACCGGGGGCTGAAGCGCCACGATTCTGCTGATCATCTCCGCGGACAGGACAGGGATCTTGTAGAACCTTTCGCTTCTCATGATTTCACAGACCGTTGTGTGAAGCTTCAGGCAGACGGTGCAGTAAGACTGGAAGATGGGAGCCTCCAGGGCCCTGCCCACAAAGAGGTGAGAGAGATGAGTGGCCGAGGAGGATGGAGCATGCGGGGCTCGGTGCCACGACGCGCTCCTTCCCTTCAAATACTAACAGGTTAGACACTCATTCATTCCACCCTGGTTTTGAACCGCTTAAGAAAAGGTTTACAGTTTGACCCACCAGTTGCTGTGTGGGAGAAAGCTGCTCACACGCTCTCGAATCTGGATCAGCACAAAGGTCAAGAGTTTGCTTTTGATTTAACGCAAAGGAATTTATTTGACCTTATGCAGAGAAACTTCTGAGACTCTTCATCAGGCTCGAAGCTGTGACTAACTTAAAAAGGAAACTAAGTTCTTGGGGTTTTCCTCCATAGTCTGCACTACTCTTAAGAACGCAAAGAGCATCTTAGAATTATTTCCACAGGGAGTCCTTTACTCGAGAAAAGGACAGGGTGTCTGTTATGAAAGATAAAATGACTACATTAGCTTTGAGGCAAGGAAAGCTCCAGAAAGACATAAGGAGGGAAGACGGAGAGAAACGCCGGGAGAAGAACACGCTCATGCGCAGAACTTTTTGGATTCCTGTGGTGGGTTTCGTGTTCACAGACTGACACCGGCAGTGGAGTGTGAAGAACTGGGTTTGGATGTGGCACAAAGAAGGGGGTCTAGGCTCACCTGGTAAATCAGTGTTAGGTGGGGACCCTGAACAAGTGCACCGCACGAGGCACAGTTCCTGTGGTTCTCTGTCTGTACAATGTCCCTCTCCTAAACCCCCTTGGCTCTGAGTCAATTCCAACTCCCAGAGGTCAAGTGTGTGGGATAGCCCCTGCCAAGGCAGCCAAGGCTGTCAGCCCTCCTCGGACAAGTGGCAGGGGCTTCCACATGCTGACCTTAGGTTAGCAGTCAAGCACTCCCCCCAGACCACCGGGGCGCCTTCCTGAACCTCCAGAGGGGCAGAAGTCACAGGAAGAAACGATTTCAGAAAATCTCGTAAACCTCCCTTTGAATTCTATTCTATTAAACAGACCTTGCTCATATACAAAGACCAAACTTTAGAGGAAATCAGAACACAACGTGAACATACAACAGGATGATAGTCACTTAGGGTTAAGTGAAAATAAGTACACAGAAAAGATGGAAATTGGACAAAATCTTAGTAGCTGATATCTATTCCCTCCCCCTTAGTTTTAAAAACTAACATATTCCCTTAACCAGTTCAAAATAAAAGTGGGATATTTATGCCCTCTCCTCACTTAGCAATTTGGTTACATCCTAAAGGTCCTTCTTTGAAATTGGAATTATGGAAAAATGGAGAATGACTAGGTCATTATATTAAATGCCAAGTCACATTATTATCTAACTACCAAATTATACTTTACATAGCTGCTAAGTTACATCATTGCTGAGCTGCCAAATTTTATCACTATATAACTGCCAAACCACTACTGACACATCACCCTAACACTCCTCACTCTCTCCCTCTTAGCCGCCAAGTCCACGCTGGCGCATGGAGACTCTGGAGGACGGGTAGGACCGCCCCTGTGGGTTTCCAAGACAGCAACGTCCTGGAGGAGAATGCCCCTTCTTTCTCCCGAGGATCAGCTGGGGGTCTTGAACACCTGACCTTGCAGTTAACAGCCAAATGTGAAACCATGACACCGCTACAGCCAGCGTCACCCTCCCCTTGCACCCTGGCATCCTTACTGTCATACGTGCATAGTGAATGCACAGCATAGTCGGATGATAGGTTTCTTGTTTTTTCTCACTATTCTACACATTTGAAATGATGGGCAAGGAGATAACTGATAAGTAAGAGAAAGCGTATTGATTTTGACCTCAGTAGTTATGATAGCGAATGTGGGACATTGTCACTCAAGTAGGAAGCAACCCGTGAAACCCTTGGAGAGGTGGGTGAGAGAGACAACTCTTGGCTTTTCTACTTACTTGTTCAAATTAGCATGCAGCAGGGTCAACAGCATTTTAAAGATTTCCTCAACGTACTAGAGTGGTGGAGAAAACATAAGAAAGGTTTATTCTTGATGTCACTGTCCTTGCTGAAACAAAGCTTAAAAACCCAATATCAACGAAATGTACACTCTTGCTTCTTGTAAACAGATTCGAGAGTACTAAAGTTCTAGCCTTTTATCTTTCACAATCGAAACCGAGGTCTTAAAATGTATGCAATTTTCTTTGCCCCCCAAATGTGAAAGAAACATTGGCAACTGTGAAGCATGTCAACCCTTCCATAACTGCTTATGCTGTTCCATGAGCACAGGTGACACCAAGCTGTTGAGTAACTGGAGACTTAAACAGTGTCCACTCCTGCACACCTCAGAAGAAAGACCTGAAAATCTGTTTCTGAACAATGAGCTACTGAAGACCCGCAGATCACAATTTTCTGACACACAGGCTCGCCATGGGTTGGAGTTGGTTTGATGTCTATTGGCTATTGTTGTACTGATCTGTGTTTACTGACACAAAATGAATTTGATCTAATCAACTCTTTAGCCCTGCACATGCTGACCCTCTGCGGTCTCCCTCCTTTTGAAACACTTCACTCCATCAGCTCTGCAGAAAAGAACGAAGACTCCCAAACGTCACTGCAGACCACACACCTCTTTTTTGCTCCTTGAGATGTCCTGGAGTCCTTGCAGGCGGTAGTAAACCCCGAAGAAGCACTCCAGGACGCGAGCAGGGGTGGTGCGCAGGTACTCCTCTGTGATCCTCATGTAGTCATTCAGGGCGGACAGCGGCAGCACACTCAGCCAGGATCGGAACAGACGGTCATCCACCTCCAGCAAATGCTGATGCTTTTCCATACGCTCGAGAAGAAAACGACTCCTGATCAAGAGAAAGAGGCCCAGAAAAGAGGACACCCATAATAAGGTCAGTGAAGTAGGCAGGGCTGAGGTGAGAGAATATGAGGTGAGGGGATCTCGAGGGCTCATATCCCTGCTGAGCGGGAAACAGAAATGAGTGCCTTCACAGAGGAGTTAGCCACGCAGTGCAAGTCCCCCAAGGACCGAGCACGTGGGTGACGGACAGAGTGGCTGGGAGTCCTGCCCCAAACCCACCACGGGAGCACCACGAAGGTCACAAAACCATGCCAAATGCAGTGAGGTGCTGTGCTGGACACCCCGAGGGGTGACAGCACAAGTAGGGTGCCACCATGTGACAGAGGCTATAGTAACCAGATGGAAACAGAGGCTACAAGGAACATATTTAAAAGTCCAATGAAGAGGAAAAGCCACTTGTGCCTAAAAGATTGCATTTTTTTTTTGCTTTAAACTCTAAAGACTCCAATATTAGTGCAGAAGGAAGAACTTAATTTAGCTATTTTAACCCCTCAAAGCTATAAGGTAGGTCTCAGTGAAGATGCTGCTGGGTGAGGTCAGTTTGGTTCCTACTGAGGGCAACTGTCTGATCTCTGCCATCCTCACAATCGCTACACCAGGGCCCAGCGGGGCCGGTGCGGGGCCGCTACAGCTTCTTGGAGTCTTTGTCTATTGAGTATAATGTCCTCTTCCAGGGACTGATCTCGTGAGTGTGTGCAAAGTACACGAGAGAGTCTCAAGCCTCGCTCAGGAGGGTTCTCTTGCTATTTCTTCAGGACAGAATGGTTCGTTCCTTTACTTGCGATATTCTTCACCGGCGCCATCATTCAAATGCGTCTATTTTTCTGCAGTCTTCCTTATTCACTGGACAGCTCTTGCACGCATATGAGATGATTGAAAGTCCCACGGCTTAGTCCTCACAGTGACATCCTTGCTCCTCAACGCATTCGAGAGGTCTTATGCAGCAGATTTGGCGACTTGCCTGCTGTTTCCATAAGCACTGGTGTGCACCGAGCCTATTGATCCATGTACCAGGGTTCTGGCTTTCTTTACATTAAGTTGTAATCCGTATTAAAGGGTGCCGTCCTTGACCTTCATCAGCAAGGGTTCAATTCCTCACTTTCAGCAAGCCAGGTGGGGCCCTGTGCACACGGCAGGCCGTCCCAAAGCCTTCCTCTGTGCCTGCGCTGTGCCCTCTGCATTGATCCAGATCCTCGGGTTGTGTGCTCAGCATCCAGGCAGAATAAAGAGGGCACACAGGGCCCAGCCCTGTCACAACCCTTTCCTGATTTTAAAATGTGCCTTTGCTTTCTTTAAATGGCTGCCCTTGGTTTCGGTGCAGATCCTCTTGGATGAGGGAGGAGTAAACTAGGGGCTGGATGGGACTTGGCCTTCTTTCTTTGATAAAATACAAAGTTCATGGGGATTGTTTATCTCTGTTCAAAAAAGAACATAAGCACTAATATTTTAATTTTGATTTTGTTTAATTTTTATTGCATTCACTTCAGTTACATTATCAGGAGAGACAAATTTCTGGACAAGGATGTCACATTTAGTAAAGTGGGGGAGCAGCAGAAAAGAGGGCAGCCTGGAAGGGGACTGACACAATAGCTACAGTACCGACAGTGCAGGGGCAGAGAGGGCCTCTTTCTGTTGGACAGGATTTGCTCTGGGTCAGAACTGCCTTGACAGCTGCAAACAACAGAGCAATACTTACGTTTAAAATTTATTTGTCCTTTTATTTCTTTTCTCTTTTTTTGGGCACCACTGCCCTCTGGTGGTCATGGAAACTGCCCAGCTCTGCTCCTGAGAGCAGCCACTGGATTTGAACCACCAAGCCCTCAGGCCGCAGTCCCGCACTCAACCACTTACGCCACCGGGGCTCAGCCCTCTTTTATGGTTCATTTTATATACCTGCTTGGCTAGGCTATGATCTGCAATAGTCTGGCCAAGCTCCAGACTAGTTGCTATTCTATAATGATGCATTATTATACACAGTTAATTGTAGGTTTCCTTATAATATGATCTGCCTTCAGTCTAGAAACAGTCTGGCAGATCTGTTCATATATATATGTGATAGGTAAGCTTGAAGAAGATAGGTCTGTGGTGACAACATGGCCAGTGAACGTACGTAAGATCAATTGAAGGGCAGAGATAGAAATGACTTGACTCGGCCAGCCTCACCCTCGCTCTCTCGTTCTTGGATCTTCAGACCAGCTGGCGGCCTTGTTCGTCCTGAGCCTCCATCTCCAAGCGACACTACCTGTGGGACACCTAATTGGTGGACTGTGTCGCTGTGAGATGAGGTTCCTTCAAGGCCTGCTTCACCACGCTCCTGGAATAGACATCTCTTGAGCTGGGGACTGTTGGGCTCTGGCTCACTGTTGGTGACCTGCCTTGCTGTTTGCTGCTGGATAACCGAATTGCTCGCCAGAGGATTAATCAGTGGCCCCCAAGATTTTAAGGACTGCCAGTGTTACTAGCTGTTTTAAGTAAGTGAGTTGCACCAAGCCATTTGTACTGCCTTATAGATTAGTTAACTGTTTATTTCTTATTTATATATCCTTCTTTCTTAAATATATAAAGAGAATTATTAGTGTCCTGGTTTTCTCTAGAGAACCCTGTCTAACACAATTTAAGTCACATGCCCACAAAATGAAGATGGAGAAAAGATTTGAATCCCTAGAAAATGAATGAGATAAAATTCGGAGCAGTCTTTAAGTTGAAACTGCCTTGGTTATCTCATGCTCCTGGAACAAAGGTAACTCCCATGGAAGACTTTCACTGGGCATGGCTCTCTCACAGCGTGGATGGCTGCATGGTCACATTCAGACTAGCAGCTGTATGAGAAGACTTTCTCTCCACGAGTCCTGAGGAAAGGCGCTGGTCTCCTTTCAGTAGCTGTCAGCCTAGCATCCCTTCAAGGTCTCTGTATGTCTCAGCTTCCATCTTCCCCAGATCTAGCAGCTTCACGGTCTCTCCCTCTGTACATTTCTCTCTCCTTTTACCTCTTGTATGATAAAAGATGCTCTTGGACCGCACACCAGAGAAATTCCCCTTGCCTTACATCAGGGTTGTGGTGGGACTAAGAATGTTCATTTCACCCTTACCCCACTTGCTGTCTTATCTCTTCAGTTCACATAATGTAACCACCGGATCGCATCACTGTACAGCTGCAACCCCCCAGACGAAGGTCTCAGAAAGGTTGACGTGGAATTTGGAGGAGCACAATTCAATCCAGACCTAATACGGCAGGCCCACACTTACCGAAGTGAACACTCATTCCCCAGACACTCGTAAGCACGAGAAGCACGTGTGAGGCGGAATGCGGCTGTCGGTGGCCACTGAGACGGTCTGAGGCGGAGCGGCCCCATGTGCACGGGAATGAAGGCGTCTGCACGAGCCCCGGCTGCCGTCACTGGCGACCCGCCTTGCCAAGGGCCAGCCGTCCTCGTTGTTGCACCCCCGCTACCGAGGAGGCGGTCCTCCTCCCAGGACAGGTCTCTCCGGACAGTGTGTCCAAAGTATGTGAGACAAAGCCAACTCTCCCCATCCTTGCCTCGGAGGAGCATTCCGACTGCACTCCTTCCTAGACAGATGTGTTTGTCCTCTTGGAAGTCCAGAGAACTTTCCGTGTTCTTCATCAGCACCCTAATTTGAAGGCATGGATTCGTCTCTTTAGTCCTCCTCTTTTGTTTTTGTTTTTGGCATCACTGCCCCCTGGTGGGAGGGGAGCCCCAGCCGTCTTCCTTCTTACTGTCCCACTGTCCCACGAGTAGGAGAGGCAGAGCAGGCGCACTCAGTCCTGGAGGAACAGCCTTGCTTCCAGCACTGGACGGAGACTGTGCAGCGGGGTCGCCCGATGCAACGCCTTGTTTACTCTCTTGCTGCGGCTTTTGTTCCCAAGCAAAATGAACATCAAAAACATTTTTCAAACACCTGAAGCATTCACTTACTCGAAACATCCACCTTGAGCACAGCCCAGAGATGTGTCTGCCAAAACGGGGGCGGCGATGACGCTCTCTGGTGGCTGGTTCAATCTGCGTTCTTATTCCCACTAGGTTCCAAAGCTTAAAGAAGCATTATCACTCCTCTAACTAGGCACTCAGGGTGGGTCCACAGAAACACCCTTTCTGCCTCTTCTCAGAAGAATGATTGTAGAAGGGCTTACTTACTGGTCGGATCTTTTTTCCCGAAACTCAGAGAAGCAGAGGCCTTCGAGGGCTGCCCACGTGTCCTCGGGCGGGATGTCCTTCCCCGGCGGGGCCAGCCCCATACAGTGGTGGAGCACAGGGAGTGTGAGGATCCAGAAGTCTACCCTTCTGTCCATGCACAACTGGC
>PVJH01026050.1:0-30675 GCA_004026705.1 Nesogale talazaci | reverse complement strand
AGTGATGCCCCCCCCCCCAAAAAACCAAAAAAAAAAAAATAATAATAATAATAATTTTATGGTGTGTGTGGGGGGAGGGGGGAAGGGAACACCACAACATGAGCAACTGTATTACAGGGTTGCAGCATTAGGAAAGTTGAGAACCACTGCTTTATAGACTAGGGTGAGCCTGACCCAAATCATGGTGTTTTCTTTTTTTCTTTCTTTTTTTTTTTTTGGCATCACTGCCCTCAGGTGGTGGGAGTAGGAGGCCCTTTTCTTTCTTTTTTAAGTCATGGTATTTTCAATTGTCTCATGTACATGTGAATGTTGGACAAAGAAAGGATGCATTTGAAATGTGGCACAGGAGAATACTGAAAAGTACCATCAACTACTTTGGAAGAAGTATGGTCAGGGTGGTCCTTAGAGGCAAAGGTGGTAAGAGTTCATCTTACATACTTTGGACATGCTGTCAAGAGAGATTAGCCCCTTGAGAAGGATATCATGCCTGGATGAGTTCAGGGGCTGCAAAAAAGAGGAAAGCCCTCCAGATGGACTGACACAATGGTTGCAACAAAGGCCACAGGCATAGGATAGTGCAGGACCATGCAAGGTTTAGTTATGTTGTGCATCGGGTCGCTATGGATTGGAACATATATGCCCCAGAGCTCGGATCTCATAAATATTGGCACGTAAGAGAAACTCTCAGGAAACTCATTAAAACAGAGACTGCTGGACCCCACCCTTGGTTTCTAATTCTGTATGTGGTCCCTATCATGAATTTGCCTGTAAAACTGGCTTGAATTACTTTAACAATGTGAAAAATGGAAACATTAAAAAAAAAAACACCCATGCCCCATGTTATATTATATAATAAGAAGCTTGATTAATTAAGAAACTATTTTATTTGGTTTTTTGTGGGCATCACTGCCTCTGGTGGTCGTGGGCGCTACCCAGTGCTGCTCCTGAGAGCAGCCTCTGGATTTGAACCGCCAAGCCCGCAGGCCGCAGTCCTGCACTCAACCACTTAAACCACCGGGGCTCAGCCAAGAAACTATTTTAATAGATAATTCTTACCAGATTTAAGACCTGAAATTTTGAAGATGGCACTAGGCTTCCCATTTGTGACAAATCCTAGGAGTTGCCATACTGGCATTCCATTTGAATCAGGATAGGAAAAGTAGACAGAGCCTCCCATTCCCTCGGGAAAGGGAACGGTTCCAAGCATAAAAACCACAACGTGGTTGATATTTTCATAATCAGGCAAATCAAATACAAATTTATCTTCCGCCACTTGCTGAGCAGCTGTTTGTACCTAGAAGATAAGAAACTCCTATTAGTTCACAATTCAGTGAGTTTCTATAGCCCTCATACTGTCATGATAAATGATGTCACTAATTCTAGTTGAAGCACTTAATACTGGATGAATCTGATTTCCTAATGATAAGATTAAACCTGCCGTATCTTTAGCCTTAAAATACTTCTGAAAACATAATTTATTTTTACACATAACTAAGTTATTTAGAGTTGTCTCCAAAAAGCTTGCCCCATATAAGCAGCTACAGCTTCATACCAAACCAAAACCAATGACACCGCCTTCTCATTGGACAGACCAGGGCTGCCCCACTGTGTTCAGACCTGAACATCTTTACAGAAGTAGATTGTTAGCTCGTTCCCACGTGTAGTCGTGAGTGGGTCTCTCAGTAGCTGAGCACTTTTACCGTTGAGGCACTATTAGCTTTAAAATGTTATGAAAGTAAAAGGCTGCTCAAACCACCAAAGTCTTATTTTGCAACTTGAAGATAACAAATCCCAAGCAATTTAAATGAATAAGTAATCTAGAAATAATTATGCAAAACTTAAAATTTCTACCTTGAATTTGGTATATTTCAAAATGGATTTTTGTTTCAAACTACCAGTTTAATCCAGTAGCAAAAAGCCATATTAATTTTGAAAGTACTTAGGTCGACAGATGATAAAAGTTTGCTCTATGTAAGGTTTTGCTGTCTTTTTAACTGTTCTAGTCACCAAAACATGAAACCTGAATTACCTTTTTTTAAATTTTTTTAATTTTATTGGGGGCTCACACAACTCTTATCACAATCCACACAAGCATCCACTGTGTAAGCACATTTGTACAGTTGTTGCTACCATCATTCTCAAAACATTTTCTTTCTACTTGAGCCCTTGGTATCAGCTCATTTTTTTCCCTCTCCCTCTCACACCCTCCCTCCCTCGCAAACCCTTGATAATTTATAAATTATCTTTTCATGTCTTACACTAACCAATATCTCCCTTCACCCACTTTTCTATTGTCCGTCCCCCTGGAGGTTCTATGTAGGGCATTGTGATCAGTTCCCACTTACTTTTTCCCCCCCACCTTTCCTTTAACCTCATGATATCACTACTCTCATTATTGATCCTGAGGAATGTATCTATCCTGGATTCCCTGTGTTTCCAGCTCCTATCTGTACCAGTGTATAATCTCTGGTCTAGCAAGATTTGTAAGACAGAATTGGGATCAAGATAGTGAGGGGGAAGAAGCATTAAAGAACTAGAGGGAGGGCTGAGCCCCGGTGACGTAGTGGTTGTGCGCGGGACTGCGGCCCACTGGGACGGAGGTTCAATTCCAGAAGTGGGGCTGGGCCTCCTACTCCCACCACTGGAGAGCAGTGATGCCCCCCCCCCAAAAAAAAAGAACTAGTTGTATGTCACATTAGAGCTATACTGTACCCTAATTGGCTGTCCCCTCCCTCTGACCCTTCTGTAAGGGGATGTCCAGTTGCCTACAGATGGGCTTTGGGTCTCAATGACACACTCCCCCTCCTTCACAATGTTAGGATTTTTTTTTCCTTTTTAAATCATTTTATTGGGGGCTTGTACAACTCTCATCACAATCCATACATCCATTGTGCCAAGCACATTTGTACATTTGTTGCCCTCATCATTCACAAAACATATGCTTTCTATTTGAGTCCTTAGTATATTAGTTCCTCATTCCTGCCCCCCCCCACAAACCCTTATAATTTATAAATTATTGCTTTGTCATGTCTTGCACTGTCAGATGCCTCCCTTCACCCACTTCTCTGTTGTCCGTCCCCCAGGAAGGGGGTTAGAGAACCTCGTGATGGGTTTCCCTTTTCCACCCACCTCTCCCCTTCCTGGTATCACTACTCTCATTATTGGTCCTGAGGGGTTTATCTGTCCTGGATTCCCTGTGTTTCCAACTCTGAACTGTACCAGGGTACATCCTCTGGTCTAGCCAGATTTATAAGGTAGGATTGGGATCATGATAGTCAGGGGTGGGGGAAGGGATAGAGCATTAAAGAACTAGAGGAAAGTGCTTGACATACAATGGATGGGTGGGTGGATTGTGATAAGAGTTGTATGAGCCCCCAATAAAATGATTTTTAAAAAAGAAAAACTAGAGGAAAGTTGTACCTTTCCTGAGTGCTATACTGCACCCGACTGGCTCCTCTCCTTCCCAAGATCCTTCTGTAGGTGGATGTCAAGTTGCCTACAGATGGCTTTGGGTCTCCTCTCCACACTGCCCCTCATTCACAATGATATGATATTTTGTTCTATGATGCCTGATCCTATCGACAGCGCGTGATCACACAGGCTGGTGTGCTTCTTCCGTGTGCACTTTGTTGCTTCTCAGCTAGATGGCCACCTGTTTGTTTTCAAGCTTTAAGACCCAGACACTATATCTTTTCATAGCCAGCACCATCACTTTCTTCACTTTTGCTTATGCAAATGCTTTGTCTTCAGTGATTGTGTTGGGAAGGTTTCAATGAAGGCCAGGTTATCTGAACAAAGTGTTCTTTCCTTGAGGGCGCACCTGAGTAAAGGCCCTAGTTTTGAAAAGACTCTGATTTATCAGTTTATTATCTAGAATGCAACTTCTTTTTCTTTCCTCAAATTCACTGACTGTGAATGATTGGCTACTCTCTCCTTCTACAATCTCACATCCACCACCACAAAGAAACTTACAAAAACAAATTGTTAGGTAATTTGTTGGATCTTTTTAAAAATGAAGGTATAACATGTATATTCAGTGTTATGTACAATACAGACATAGCTCAATTGAAGTTTACAAGGAGACTCACTCCACCAGTGTAACCACCGTCCAGATCAAGTCGTAAAACATTACCAGCACCCCACAAACATCCCTTGAGTCTCTCCATTCTTGTTTGCTGCCCCATCCAAAGGTAACCACAATTTGACTTCTGATGTTATGGATTACAGTTTTGCTTAGAATGTCATCAATTAGAGGGTGGAAGGAGAAAGGGGTGAGGTGGGATCATCTCATTTCTAGGAACCCATTTCTTTCCATCCAGCTTAGTTATGGATGTTCCGAAGCTTGTGGGTGACTGACCCACCTGCCTGGGTGAAATCTTCAAAACACCTAAGCTGAGTATCGTTAGTTTTAAGTACTGACTTTCTCTTCTGAATTCAATTCAACAGTTTGGGGCATGCACATGACTTTAAGGAGTATTTAAAAAGTTGGTATGTACAGGTCTTAAAAAAAAAAATCAACAAGTAAAATACACTTGATCTTAGCCAAAAGGCCAAGAAGCAATCAAGTAAAATAAATAGCTAAGTGTTAATACTTAGGTGGTAGTAGGCACCAGTCTTTCTATATATGTGTACTATGAAACTCCAATTCTTGACCTTAGGGAAAAAAGCATTTCCTTTGTTCAAAAATTTTCAGAGAAAGGAAACTGGATTCTTAACTTTACATGAAGTCAGTTTTACTAGTAATAGAATAATATAAGTAAGTTTTGAGAGATTGCCAGGTCTATTGGTCCTTCAAAGAGCCCTGGTGGCACAGTCATTAAGGTTGGGATGCTAATGGTAACTTGAAGGCAGTGGTTCTCAACCTGTGGATCGAGATCCCTTTGGGGGGGGTCGCCCAATTTGTAACAGTAGCACAATGACAGTGATGATGTGACAACGAAAATAATTTCATGGTTGGGGGTCTCCTACAACATAAGGAACTGTAAGAAAGGGTCGCAGCAATAGGAAGGTTGAGAAGCACTACTTTAAAGTCAGCAGTGGAGAAGGTGGATGCTTCCCGCTTCGTAACAATGTCCAGCTTCAGAAACACCAAGGGGCAGTTCTACTCTGTCCTGCAGAGTTGCTGTCCGTCAGAATCAAGTTGATGGCAGAGTTGTTTTTCTTTAATTTGCTCTTCATTTTGAGTAACCTCTTCTAGTACTCCACAATTACAAAGCCACCCTCAACAAAATCTTGTCCTGAATTGGTAACCTGAATTGGTTAGCTCTTGGACAGGCAGCTACAAGGTCTAGCTACCTTTAAATTATTTTCCAACATAGTTGACTTGAAAGATTTAAAAAAAGGAGGGGGGGGGGGCTCTCTAAAAGTTCATAGAAAAATGGATTTGAAAGCCAGCCCTAAATCTATCTTTGAGGCTATTTAGAATTGTATTCAGAGTATAGTACATTCTCAAACACTGATGAAAAACTGAATTCAACAAAGGAGCTGCAACAGTGAAGGGAAAAAAAAGTAGGGTTAAAAAAAGGTCTGAACATTAATTCCTGGGTTTCTTTTTTTTTTTTTTTTTTTTCCTTTGGAAGGCATGCAAGATTCCTCATCCATAATTCAAACAGTTGCTGTGCTGCTCTCCTTCAATCCCTACGATCTGGCAGGGGAAGTTATTCCCTCTATGGCCAGAAGAGAAACACGCTGTTCCCATCCTTCTGGGGTGGATCCAACTCTGGCTCACGAGCTGTTTCAGGTGCTCCCAGCAGCCAACTTCCGACTCCGGGGAGCACGTTTCTCCCGCGGCCCTTCCAAAAGGACCCAGACGCTATGCACCGCCCAAGAACCTTAGCAGTTGGGAAAGTGAAGACACAGATCCCAGATTCCCCTGCCAGGTGTACCTCTAACTCACCCGGGGGGCTCCGGCGAGGACTCCTAGGGTCGCCAGAACTCTCAAGTTCTTAAACGCACAATGGGAAAGGCACCAGCCACCTCCCACTATCAAGTTTAGGGTGCCAAAACAAGGGCTCCAGACCAGGCTGGGGCGACGAGCGACTGGCAGAAGGCGTTGAGAAGCACTCGACCCGGTGCCTGGTGTGGAAGGGGCACGCCAATTCCAATGGCAGCGAACGCGGTGAGCATCAGACGAAGCCGAATGGAGAGGGGGTACCGGAGAGCAGCCCTGTCGCCACCCTCACCCACCCAGTGACGGACGTGAGCGGGTTCCCCCGCATCGCTCGCGGCGGCGCACCCTCCTGTCCAGCGAGCCGCGTCCTCCCATCCCGCCCCCTCGCTCATGTCACCCCGCCCCACTCTCACCAGCCTCCCAGCTACCAAGCAGCCGAACATGGCGACGGCGGCTCCGCCGAGCGGGCAGGAACCCGAAGCCGACGACCAGGAATTCTACTCCCGCAGTCCAAGAATCTTCCAGAACTTGCAGGACAGTGGCTGTCCCGCCACTACATAGCGACCGGACCAGCGAAAGGAACGCCTTGTGCCCCCGCGACCTCTGACACTCTTTTCCTAACTAGCAGGAGTACTTCCGGGGCTCACGCCACACTGCCCCAACCAAGGGAGGTGGGCCAGTGCGAGACTACAACTCCCAGCGGGCTCTGCGCTCGCTTCCGGGAAGGGAAAGCTGAAAGATTTGCCCGTTGGGAAGGGGAGTCCAAGTTTTCCTACACGTGCTTTCCGATTCAAGATGCCAGAGTGCAATGCAGAGAGGTTTCTACCGTTTGCGTAAACATTTTAGAGATTACCGTGTACTTTCATAATAATCATTTCGATACATCCCATACTCTCTGACGTAGCTCTTCGAATTTCTATTTTATAGGTAGGAAACCATGCCTCAGAGGGACCAGTCAGATCGTTGCACAGAACCCGATTTCAGGTCTTGCTCCAAATCCCGAGTTCTTTCCTTTTTCTCTTGCTTTGTGCCATAGAGTCAGTTTGACTGAACGACGAACTATGGGCAACAAAACAAAGCGCTGCTGGTCCCCGCGCCGTCTTCGCAAGTGTTGCTCTGGGGAGGACGAGGCTGCCGCCGCTGTTGTCGATCACCTTCTTGAGGGTCTTCGCCTTTCGTTCTCGGAGCCTCGGGGTTGCCTGGGGTGCAGCTCAGTAGTTCGGAAAATCAGCAGCGCCTCCGCTGGAGAAACTCAAGGCTTTCTACTGCAGTGAAGCCGGCAGTCTCGAACCTCCCCAGTTCAGTGCTAGTCTGCTCCATCGGTTCGCTGAGAGAGCTGATTCCCCGGCAGTGAATTGCTTTGTGGGATTTTACTTTACCGTCATGATATCCTTCTAATAACTCTTCCAAGGAATGTGAGACGAGTTTCGATTTTTGGCCACCTATGGAACATTCTGACTGTACTTTTTCCAAAACATTCATTTTTCTGGCCTTCTATGGTACTTTCAATAGACTTCACCAATGCCATAATGCAAATGCACAAAAATTAGTGTTCACAGCATATGAGACTATTGAAAAGATCCTGAGTTGAGCTGGGTACTTTGGTCCTCAAGAGGCTATCTGTGCTTTTATCAGACTTGAAAGAGATCCTTTGCAACAGTTTCCCCTGATGCAAGTTGTCATTCGATTTCTTGTCAACTGCTTCCATAGGTCTCACTGGGGATTCAAGTCCAATGAAATCCTGGAAAAGTTCAAATTTTTCTGCAAGCATTATGATGCTGTTAATGGTCCAACTGTGAGGATTTTTGTTCTTTATGCCTCGAGATGCAATTCATACTGACAGCTGTAATCTTTGACTTTAGGACCTGTTGTCTTGCAGCAAAGTATATTTGTGAGGAGCTCTGGCGAAGTGAGCTGTTCACTGGGCTGTTAACCTCAAGGTTAGCAGTTTAAAATCAGCTTCTTCCTTAAATACCACTGGGCCTTGCTCATATGCTAACTCCTGAAATGGAATGTGAACTAGCTCTTTTTAGTACAGTGACCGTATTCTTTATCTTCTTTTGATGCCCCCTGCATTTTCACTATTTTGCCCATAGAATCTATCTTTAAGTAGAAGGAAATTACCCTCAAAGAAATGAAGCCTATTTTTCCCTTCAAGTTAAGCATTTTTGTTTAAATAGACTTGTTTAAAATAATTGTAAAAAGTCAGGAGGAGTCTTTTGTTGATCCACCAGGCCAGAATTGGGAAGGACCGAGAAGTCTCTCTCTTAATTGCATATACTGGTGTTAAGGAAGAACTTTTTGTGTCTGCTCTTATCCTTTGTGTATGTTTCACCTTCATTCATCCTTTGTCAATGTCATCCAATATCACCTTTGTCAACAATAGACAATGTTTCTGTCTACTCAGTGTTTGTATATCTTCTTCATCTATCTTTCCTGTAAACAGACTCCTCCCTGCCTCGAGAATTACAAGGACATCACCACTGCCCTTTCCTGTCTCCTTCGACTCCACTTGCATCAGTTTAGTGGCCAGAAAGTGAATGTGGGATGGCATTTGTACTAATTTAAGGTTTAGGATGAAACCAAGGCTGCGGGCGAGGGGCGGGGGGCAGGGGCACACTTATTCAGACTAACTCTATCGGCGGTGTAGAAAGCTTGCCTTTCTCAAAGTCAAACCAAGAGAAGCTCACTGCCCTGGTCTTGATGCTGACTCACAGGCAACCCTATTGGACAGGGTACAACTGCTGCTGTGGGTTTCTGAGACTTTAACTCTTTATGGGAGTAGAAAGCTCTGTCTGCCTCACAAGGTGTGGCTGGGTTTTTCAAACTGATGACCTTCCAGTTAGCTGTCAGGGTTCTTCCTGATATAAGTGAGGAAAAAGAAAATACTATATGGCATATGCGATAAAGAAAAGAGAGGTGGGAAACAGGCTTAGTTGTTTATAGCGTTAGTGGTGCTTCTTTCAATAAATAAACGAACTATAGAGGCTCCCCCACGCCCAGGGCTCAGGACAGACACACCCTCCCGGCCTTCACTGCAGCCAGAGCTGCCTGTGAAGCAATAGCCAGGCCAGGAGCCGGACACCCACCGCTGGGTGACCCTCACACCGTGGACCTGATTCACAGGGATTAGAGAAGATGAAAGCAGGTTGGCTGCCCAGAAGTTTAAAGAGTTGTACAGAACCTTAGTCTGTCAACTCTGACCCAAGGGGGCTAGAGTTGAGAATTTGTGATGGGCTCATTGTCGAAAGGCAAGGTGGCCAGTGGGCACTCTGTGAGTTGACTAGACCCCGGCAAGATGAAGAATTGGTCCATATTGCTGCTGACTTTATTGATGGCCCACCCTGATTTGACTTTGCTTATGGATACTGACTCACAAGATTCCAACTGGAATGAAGATTCTTTTTTTTTGGGGGGGGGGGCATCACGGCTCTCCGGTGGTGGGAGTAGGAAGCCCTGCCCCACTGCTGGAATTGAACCTCCATCCCAGTGGGCCACAGTCCTGTGCACAATCACTACGCCACCGGGTGTAGCCTGAAGATTCTTTACATCAAAAAACATGGTTTTGAAAAAAAAAAAAAACATGGTTTTGGGGCTGTGCATAGTGGCATAGTGGTTGTGCACGGGACTGTGGCCCACTGGGTTGGAGTTCAAATCCAGCAGCGAGGCTGGGCCTCCTACTCCTATCACCAGAGGGCAGTGATGCCCCCCCAAAAGAAAACCCCCAAAACATGATTTTCTCTTCAGAGCACTAAGTGGCTATAAGTGGGCAGTATAGAAATGAGATACCCAAAATTGGAGGGTGGGAGGGAACAAAGGCATGAAGTGGCTGTCTTATGCTTTCATGGGTGGGGGAATATGTTCATAGGATTATGGTATAAATGTTCACATAACTGCAATTGTAAGGAGAGAATGTTTTTGTTTGCTTATATAATGTTTAAATGAGGCTGACACTTTTTCAGTTGTATGCAATTTAGTTTCATCCCGTTAGGCACAGATACAATTTTATTATTGTTTTGTTTAAAAATTATGGGTGGGTTGGGCTGAGCCCCGATGGTGTAGTGGTTGAGAGTGGGACTGTGGCCAATGGGCTTGGCGGTTCAAATCCAGTGGCAGCTCTCCAGGAGCAAGACCGGGTAGCTCCCACGACCACCAGAGGGCAGTGATGATCAAAAAAAAATTATGGATGTGTTATTGCAACACAAAGGATGGGAAAAGGGGGAAGGAAGAGGGAGAAAAGGGGGTTCAAAGCGGGGGGAGATGGCAGCACTGGGGAAGCAGGCACTAACCCACCCAGGGGGAGAATATTGGTTATGTTCCCACAGAATTGGGAGTGTGCATGTAGATGCCATCATGGCGCCTCACACCTTGAGGGCAACGTAACCACAAGGAGCGACTCATGAAAAGAATGGGCTACAGGGCCAGCCCCGATTAGAACCGAACTGACCCCTTCCCTAGAAGTACTGTTACAGAGGACAACGCTAAACCTACAGGTTGGGGAGCGCGCTGACTTGCCACGGCAACATGGAAGCGAAGCCCGCAAGGAAAAAGAATGAGGGTCTACATTGCGTATTGACCCACCAAGTCTGGAGGACATCACTACCCAGAACAGCGAAGGCACAGAGAGGACTTTAGGTCTGACAACAGCCTGAAACATGATGTCCTCTGACTGGAACATGCTGCAACAGAGGACCATACTAAGGACACACAGTGGGGAGTTAGTCTGGTCTGAACTCCCCACAGCGGGTGAACCAAGAAGGGAACATAACATCAGCAAAGGGAGCCAAACCAAGCCACAAAGCCCCCGAGGAACCCCCAAAATAGACTTCAGGCCAGGAAGAGTACTTGCCTGAATTCCCCCGGAACCATAGGGAATCTGTCATACAGACCTGGGACTATGTATGCTTCCTTTTGGTTTGGGTTTTTTTTTTCCTTCTTTTTATTCAGTCTTTTGTTTTGTTCTCCGTTATTGTTAGTTTTGCTTACCTAAATAAGATAGGCAAGGGAAGCCAGCTCAAGGAGGAAGAAATGGGACCAATGGTTCTGGAGGGAATTTGGTGGGAGGATGAGATGGGGGGAGGGAGCAGTGAGCAATGCCGTAACAGAAACAACTAGGGAATTAAAATTAACAAGGATAACATAGAGATCCTGGTGGTGGAGCAGCAGCAGTCTAGCTAAGAGGCAGAAGCCAAAAGGCAGAAGAAGGGCAAGCATGATTGTGGGGCAGGAGGAAGGTGAAAGGAAGCAGGAATGATCTAGGAAGCAAAGCCATTGATAGAGGTCTAAACACAGGTGTGTTCATATGTAAATACATTAATTCATAAAGCGGTATTAAAGTAAGAATAGATGTATTGGCCTATGTATATATATTTATATGGCAATAAGCTGAGTTAGTGGATGGACTTTAGGTTCAAGCTCTGCCTCAATGCAAGAACACTTTGTCCTAAAAGCCTGGCATTCTGTGATGCACACCCTCCTGGCTCAATTGAAGAGAAAATGGATGCATAAGCAAATGTAGTGAACAAAGTGGATGGTGACTGGCTGTCAAAAGATACAGCGTCTGGGGTCTTAAAGGCCTGGAGTTAAACAAGTGGCCAACTTGCAGAGAAGCAACATGACCACTTGGAAAAAATACACCAGCCTGTGCGAGCATGAGGTGTCAACAAGATCAGAGAACAGGCATCAGAAGACCTAAAACAAACAAATAAGCAACATACTGTGGAGAATGAGAGAGGTCAGAGCAGAGACTCCAAACCCATCTGTAGACGGTGGGACATCCCTTCATAGAAGGGTCCCAAGGAAGGTGTGGTCGTTAAATAACCTGGTGTCATTTTGAGAGGAGCATGAGTGTAGTCTGTCAATTGGAAGCATCTGTGTGGGCATGGCCTTCTAGAATTCTGGGAAATCTGGAACTTACTCCTTGGAGGCGGGAGACACCTCCCTTTTTCTCTGCTCACTTTCTGGGAGACATTGCAGCTGACAAGACACATGGAAGTACCCTAGTACCCTGAGTTGGTCAAGCCATATGGATACAACCAGATCTCTGAAGCCAGAGAAGTCACAGAGACCCCTGCCAGCGGTGAGATGCTTGCCACACCACTGGATCCAAAGACTTTCTCCTTACTGGCTTGTGATGGTCCTGCATTTGGCTTCATTGCATGTGTTTTGTGAGTCTGAAGAGGACTGTAGAGATTGTTATCAGACATGCAGGCTATTATCAGACTTACCGCCTTGGACTGGACTTGGGGGGGTGGGGATGTTTTCTTAATGTACCTTTTATATAAAACTCTCTTATACACACACAAATAAACTAACCATCTACTGTAACTTCTGCAAAGAACTTTAGTAAAAGCTTTTGTAGTGAAGACAGGAGGGGTTCATTAGGCCAGAATTGAGAACAAAGGAGATAGCTTTCTTTTGTCTTAATTATGAGCCCAGATTTGCTAATGGTTGCCGCCTTAAGCTAATCACAAGGTCAGTGATTTTAGCAGTTCAACCCAACCAGCTGCTCCACTGGAGAAAGACGAGGCTTTCTACTCCTGTAAATGTTAGTCTTGGAAACCACAAAGGTAGTTGTTCTACAGTCCTGGAGGGTCACTGTGAGTCACAATGGATTTCATGGCTGAGATTCTGTCCTATCTTGAGGGCACTTCTCTTTAAGGTTACCTTTTGTATGTGTGGGTCCAACTTCATTTTACTCTGTATCTCATAAGCAAACAGCTCCTCCCTGCCTTCTGGGGATTACCAGGAAGATTGCTCAGGGCTACTGCCACTCCCGTCTCCTCTGACCACCTTGGAAGCTTAGTGCTCAAAAAATGAAATGTGGGGTACTCGAGATGGCTTGACAGCTATTTTAAGGTTTAAGATGAAATACGGACTCTGGCAGGGGGGGACTTTTAATTTTAGGTAGGAATACAATCAATATTCACCAGCTCCAGAATTCTGAACTCTGTATTAGAGCTTAAATTCTAAGCACTGAGTTTTCAGGTTATTGCTAACAGTGAAAAACCCAAATTAATTTGGTGAGTGCCCATATGGAGGCCTATAAGCCTCCACTGAATTCCGACCATTTCACAGGGTTTGAACAGTCTTGCCTGAGTGTCTTAGAAGGCGGGTAACCATCCTGCCCTACTGGTCATCCTGTAGAGGGGCTATGTCCCTTAGGGCCTTGTTGAATTAACCCCTGATGAAGATTACCATACTGGAGTCTCATCAACTCTTCTAATATGATGTCTCCTTCATGGTCCCATTCCCACCTAGCACTGCTTTACCACCCAACACACTTTTGTGGGTGACTTTTGTCCTCAAGTCCCTGAATCTCAGACCTCTTGGACACCACATGAGTGCATGCTAATGGTTCCTCTCTTCCAGATGATGTGCCTTCCAATAAGCTGTTACTCTGAACTTGTATTGAATCCTGATTTACAATCAGACTTTTAGAATAACACAATTTTACACAAGCTATTGATCCGTAAAATGTTATTCTCTCCGAATAAAGTAATGGCTACAAAGGGCCAAGATGTCAGCTCAGTATGAATGAGACACTTCTCACAATGAATGGTTTGTTGAATAACTCATGATGGTTTCAGAATTAAATAGCAACACATACCACTCTACGCAGAATAAAAAAATCACCTGGTATTATTTTTAATTTCACCATCTAGCTTGAGAAACTGAAGCAAGGAAGGTAAAATGATTCTTGCCATGAAGAATAACCACAAAATACCAAGAATCTTTTCAGAAATCCACCACTTAAATGACAGCCATTTCCTATAAATCACTGCAGGGGAAATCCAGATAAATTAAAGTGGGGCAAGTTACATCTTTGCAGTATTAGAGCTACAGTCATTGGTTAAAATAGGTCCAGGTAAGGTTTTTTTTACTTACATTTTTCTGACAATGTTAAGTCCCACTCCTGGTGAGTCACCCAAGTGAGTCACCCAGACACATTTCCCCAAGATGAATATGTTTCAGAGGGTAGGCTGAGCTCAATGTATTCGTGGGCTGTGAAATCAACTTAAGTAGCATTAAAATAGAAAACTTCAGAATGCATCAGACATGGTAAGTGTACTGTTTATTAGGTTTGCCTGAGCTGTGACTGGAATATTACGTATTCAGTTTCTTATGATGGATTGCTTTACAAAGTTTTAAAATTGATGTTAATACTTAAGCCTGAAGATGTAATTAATTAGAATGATTGTCTCTTTGCCTCAAGGGATTTGAATTTTTCAACGTTCTGAATAAAGTAACCATCAGTGCTTTAAATAAACTCTGCCTTTCTCAGGCATTTGCTTAACAACTTGAACTTCGGTTCAACCCTACACAGTAACTCAATGGAAAAGACTTGTTAATCCGCTTCCTTAAATGTTAAAAAAAACAAAAAACACTAAAAACCACGGGGCAGTTCTAATGTCACACATGGGGTCAATGAGTTGGAATCCTTTGATGTCCTGTCTCTCAACTTCCTAGGATACGTACAAAGTTGCAGTTTGGTCCTTTTTTCACCCACAGCTATTTCCTTCTAAAAGCTCGGACTTCATTTTAGTTGAGAGTCTCTAACTGCTAGCTACATCTATTCTGCCTTTGATTTCTTCAGATACCCTCTCAACAGAGAACAATATGGTGCCCCCTGCTTCTCTTCTATTTCCTGTGGTTTAAGCACTGAATTGGTTTTGGGGGGGAACAGGGGGTGGGTGATAAGAGTGGAGAATGATTCTACTCATGTGACCAAAGACACCAAGAGAAAGCTAGAGAGAGACATATAACAGGAACTATAAACTGTCTACAAAAGGAACTAGAAAAGAAACGATAACCTGGCAAGAGAAACGTAAATACCAGATGGAGCTGCCAGGCAAGGGGAGGCACAGTACCTCGTCACCCCAAGCAGGTTCAGCTTCCTGGACATCTAACCTCTGCGTTAGTAGAGGGCACTGTGCTTAGGAAGGCATGCACTTTCTTCAATGAATTTGAATTTTGTAAGTGAAGTCTGATGGGTCAACAAAACACATGCTTGAGCAGATATGTGCAATGTGTGTATACTATTATTTCTTGCAGCTGTACTCATGATTCCTCATAAGCACAGAATTTCAGTGGATCCATAATACATGTTCAGTGAGATGGAAAGTGCCAAGTTGTCTACATTAACAAGCAATATTCTAAATGCTTTAAAAAACTCATAGTACTAAGGATGTCTGGCCAGACCCCTTGACACTTTGGTGGCCGTCCCCGCCTTCCACTCACCTCAGACGGTCCTTGTTAGTCTTCTGAGCATTGGCTGCACACGGTTAGGGTACCAGGGGGGTGGTGAGTGGACCAGAGGCAAGGCTCGAGAGGGGCCTCCTGTGCATGGGTCAGTGATGCAAGCCCCCAGGGAGGGTGGAATGGGACTCCTGGACTCCATGGAGACAGTAGTTCCCCTCCCAGCCCCTGCCCAGGGGGAAAAACAGAGCAGGGGGAGCAGCATCTTACCTCCAGGCAAGAGGAGTGGAGTGAGCAGGGCCAACCTGGGTCCAGTCTGGGCAGCAACTTCAGAGCCGTGTCCTGCCGCCCCAGCTGCAACCCCTGGAAAGCCAGTGGCTACAGGTGTGTACCTGTGGCTGGAGGGACCAGCACAAACCGGTGTTGCTTTGGGGGGTGGGGACCTAGCTCCACTCAGACCCTTACCTTGGATGGCAGTGGGGTGGACGGCAGGGGGCGGGTCATCTCTGGGCATATAAAGGCACCAGGTGCCCTGTGTCTGCCCTACCTCTTGGCGGGGCGCAAGGGGCCACGGCAGTCTCCCAGGGTATAAAGCCCTCTGCACAGTCCCCCTCACAGGACTGCTCCTCTCAGAAGGCTCCCAGTGTCTGTGGATCTTGGCCTCCCTTCCACACCACCCCCAGCCAGTTGCTGAGGGCAGAAAAGTCCCAGATACCCCCAGGGGATCCAAGGCTTTAGGGAGCAGTCATCTTTGGGTTCGGCAATGGGGATTGGTGGCCCCAGGCAGGACAGGGTCCCCGTGCCCACCAAGTTACACCCCCACCCCTGCCTCATACCCTCTGTTCTTTTGCTCCCGGGCCTCTTCAAAGTGAAAGTCCTGTCCTGTCCTGGCCCCACCGAGAAAATAAGCTATCATTGTTGTATTTGCAATCTATGGATTAGAGGTTTAAGTATTATTATTGGCTAATTTATTATTATTAATTATGTAAGTGTGCCCCCGGTCTGTCGCATCAGTGACCCTGGGTGTGGAGGACACACTGAACCTTTTCTTGTCACACTCCTGTCTCCACCCCTGTGCTGTCCAGGAGACAGTGGTCTAGGGCTTAAGGTTGTGCCTCGAAACCCAGGAGGCAGGCCCCCGGCCCCATTTCTTCCCCGCCCCTTCCTGTGCGCAGGCCACCTTCATGGTGGCTTCCCCTGAGGTGTGGGTGCCTTGGGACCCCAATCTGTCCTGGTTCTTGCTCTTGAGGCATGATCACACCAAGGGAGCAGCCCAGGGCTGGACCACAGAACCCTTGCCAAGCCTCCGCCCACCCTGGCCCAGCTCACTGCTTGCCATGGGGATTCCCCCCCAGAATGCACCTGCTCCTTCTGCGGCTTTCTGGGAACAGCAGCTGCAGGGAGGCTCCAGGTAGGTCCTCCTCAGGCCCTCTGGGGGTGCTGGCCACCCCCCAAGCCCTCCTGCCTGAGACTTGGACTGAGAGAGGCCAAACCTTCCGCTCTGTCCGTCCATCTGACCTGCCCCTCCGTTTGTATTTGGAAGCAATGTGTTGTAATAAATCCGGGTGGGGATATTTCTCCCGGGGGGGGGGGGGGGGATGACAAAAAACCACCTCATAGTAATCCCAATGAATAGCAAGACGGCCTGATAGGGTTGTTCAGGCTGTAATCTTTCTCCTAGGAAGGGCTGGGTTCAAACTGTTCAGTCCGTAGCCTCGTTCTTAATCTCTAGGAGCCCACAGGGCTCTGTCCATGAAATAGGTATGAGTTACCTGACGAAATTATGGCAGAGATGTTGCTATTTTCCAAGGTCACATAGTCCTTATTAGACCCAAGATTTAAAGTGAACTCAGTTCTACAGCCCATGTTTAACCATTATAGCTTTAGGAGCACTATGAAACAGTTTTTTTAAAGGTCAGTAAAAAAAATAAGTCAACACTATTATTTTCAACTTGTCATGATAGAAATAAACCAAAATAACACCCAACTTTATAAAAATAAATTTTATTAAAAGCTGTAGAGTTTGAGCAGGAAGACAGTACAAAGAATGTAAACAATGTAAACATCACTACATTCAGCTCAGCCTGATTGAATGCTGAAAGACAACTCTAAATGCTCTATATGTGGCCCTACTCGCAAGAAACAAGATTCAATTGTGTACAGACAACACTCTAATTCTGATTAAGAAAAACCTTAATTTATCGAAGTCGATCCCAGCGCCAAATACTGGCATCATCACAAACAGCTATGAGAATACTGCTGTCCCTGCTAAAACTGGTTTGCCGAATAGCAGTCGTACATTTAGTATGAGTCAGTGTTGTGCACCTAAAGGGGAAAGAGACAACAGGTTAAATATCTCTAGTTGCTAACTTCAAACAGTACTTTAAAAAAATGGACATATCAAAAGTCAAATAGAAAGCAATGAAAAACAAAATACAAATCTCAACCTTAAATTTAATAAATTTGGATTTATGGATAATGGGAAATTTTTACTATCTTCTACTTCAATTTGCCAGGAACTTTTTAAAGCTCTCATTGTAGGCACCTTAACTTACTTCATAAGAGAATTAACGTCATTGTCTGCCTGTAAAAATTAATTAGCTCAAGATTTTAAAAGTAGCAAGATTTAACTTGTAGACAGTACCTCCTGTATAAAAACCAAAAAAAAAAAAAAAAAAAAAAGAGAGGCAGAAACCACGACAGACATAATATTTAAATACTTACTTGGCTTTATGAGGATCTTCCACTTCTAAATCCCAAACATACAGTTTGCCAACCTGATTGCCCAATGCAAGCATCTGTGCGAACATATTTAAAATATAACAAATTAACCAAAACACCAAACTATAAAGCAGTCAAGCAATCTTAGGCATATTTATTTTGGAAAACCCTTACTTCTGACTCTGAATGCATTCCTGACTATCTCTTGTGTAGCTAATATTCCCAATATATAAGCAAGAGTCATAGTAACATATAGTCACATGTTAATGCCCATGACACATTCTGTGAGTAGAACATTATGCTATTTGGGTATTGGAGGAATCTTATTATTATAGACAATAGCATATTATATACAGGCAATCCCTGGATTATAAATTCTGTTTCTAAGGTCTTTAAATTGAATCTGTATGTAAATCTGAATGAATACTTAGGTATATTTCATAAAGTAAGTTAGTCAAATGTTTGTCTTAGCAGACAGTATATAAGATTATCTTTCTATGAGTATAATAACAATACGATAATATTGTTTTGATATGCATTGCAAATCCATGCCTATTCCATTGTAAGTACCTGGGTTTTCTTAATACACTAGGCTTTACAGGGGTTAGGACCATGGCAGTTTATGTGTTTAGCCATCGCCAGGTGGACAATAAGACACATGACTGTACTTCACAGAGGTCTCTTACATAAGTGAGAAGGTATTTTGCACATTTATGAAGAATTTGGTAGCACATTGTTAGTATGGTGCTCTCCCATCTAAACCACTGTTGCAAAAAATATATACAAAGTTCATATACACTAGTCTCTCCTGAAAAAATAAATACCCAGAAAGGAGACAATGGACAGTGTAAGACATGACAAAATAATAATAATTTATAAATTATCAACAAGAGTTCGTAAGAGGGGGGGGCCAGGGAAGGAGGAGAAAAATGAGGCGCTGATACCAAGGACTCAAATATTTTGTGAATGATGACAGCAACAAATCTACAAATGTGCTTGACACATGGATGGATGTATAGATTGTGATAAAGAGTTGCACGAAACCCCAATGAAATGACTTTAAAAGGAAAAATAAATACCCAGGCGATTGGGTCATCACAATCTCATAGCACCAAATTTGCTTACGACTTAACAAAGTAGTGTTCATCATCTATCACTGTCTGTTTCCTAAGGAAAAAACTACACACTAAGGTTAGCATGCTAATCACTGAAATATGTTTTTTAATTCTATTTTTTGCTGTTGAAACTGTATACAGCAGGTTGTTTTTCCTAGTGCCAGTGAGTCAGTTCTGAGCCACAGCAATCTACATGTGGCAGAAGTCCTTTGTTGCAGCTACTGTGTCAGCTACATCTCCGGAGAGTCTTTCTCTCCTTTGCTGCCCTGTACTTTCCCCGCCACGATACACACCAATTCAAGTTTCTCTAAGTATAATCCAGTGTCATTCATCTTAAACTGCGCGTCTTAAACTTGTCTTCCCCGTCCTAAACACAAATTCATTGCACCTTTTGTTTACGATCTAATCTTCTGAGTGGCTGTGGTCAGTTTGAACCCATAGAAGTGAACCATTATGTCTAAATACAAGGTGTTATTGAGAGTGAACTCTGACACCAATTGTCAATATTGTCTTACAGACAGATAGTGTGCAGAGCCACAAGGTAGAATAACATCAAAGGGGGGCAGCAGGGTAAACAATATATATAACACCAAGGTACAGGGAAAATAGAATACATATGCAACAAAAACATTGCAGCAGACTTTCCCAAGATGAATAACTTTAAACATATTGCTACCTTTTGCCAGAAATCCATAGAAAATCTCATGTACCAGATGTCACACTGGCTGTAATCAAATCGCCCAAGAATAGTTACATTAGATTCACTGGGTTTAATTTTATCTATGTCATCTTCCATTTTGCCAGGTTTCCAGCATACAATGGCATTTTCGCAAGACTTAAAGAAAAATAAAGGAAAAAGAGAAATGTTAATTGTAAAACTAATCTTAACAATTAAAATAAAAACTTTCCCTCTAGTATCACTTTTGAACTGATAGCTCTGAGAACCTAGTTAACCCATCTACTTAATAAATTCAGAGATTTGTAGTCACCAATTTTTTTACCAATTGAGTATTTCCATTTGAGACACTAAGTGTGGTTAACAGCAGATTTGGACAATAAAGAAAAAAGCTTCATTGTTTTCGGAATATTCATTTTGGAAGTCACAATGTCTCTTATAGCGCCAACAAAATTTGGCTAGAGAGATGCTTTGACACTCAGAGATTTGCAGTATCTTAAAGCAAAAGTAAGGTTACAAATACATAATCCTGTAATTCATGGCCCCTCATAGTCTGGCCCCTGATAAGATTACTTTTCTCTTGCCACATCGCTTAGCCCACCATTAACCACACGTCTCCTTTGACTGGTAAACTAACTGCTTCTCTCCTTCACCCCCATGCTTGCTACATGGTAGACGCTCAATTGCTGCTTGAGGAAAGTTAATAAAATCATGGAAAGAGCCTTACAGATGAGATTATAAAAAAGCAACACCAGGAAGTAAAAACAGTGGTTTAATGTCAAGACACGGGAATTTAAAAAGTGAGAAGTTTGCTTTCCTGTACCAGCGCACTTCTAGGGAAGCAAAAAGCGGTATGGAGCACAGGGGAAGGAAAACTGCACAATGATGCGAATTGTTTGTTCTATTAATCAGGTTTCCTACCAGGAGACATGCAGGACCCCTGGTGGTGCAGCAGTTAAGCACTGGGCTGCTAACCACATTAGCAGCTGGAACCAACCAGCTCTTCTGCTGGAGAAAGATGTGCCAAGCATCTTCTGTAAAGACTTACAGACTTGGGAACTCTACCTCTGTCCAGCAGCATCATCATGAGTCCTATCAACTCCACAGCAAGGAGTGGGTGATGCAAAACTGTTCTCATGAAGTGTTCAAATGATCACATAGTCTAGTGACTCTTACCTCAACGTGGACAACAGAACCATTCATCTGCGAGTCTTCTCCAAATACTCACGATGGCTGCTAAACTCACACCCTACTAAACCCATTTTTGTCAGAGAGGCAGAAACATCCTGCTACACACATAGGTGTATGATCCTTAATTAGCTGGGTACCCTAGAGCATAACTACAGCAGACGGAGATAAAATTAATTTCCCCAAGCTATTAGATGGCTGTGCTGTATTTCAAAACCATCTAGAGAACTTTAACACTTACAAAAGCCTAGGCCTGTGTGCCAAATTTAAAATCTCCATGGGTGAAGTCTAAGAATCTCCTTTTACAATATTCTCCCAAAGGTGGCGATGAAGTGTAAGCGGCCACCCCAAAATAAAAATTACAGCTGCTGGCATTTTAGTTCAGCTTCCAGAAGTTTGGCGTGAATGTACTTTTGTCTTTCATCTTGCCAAGTACAGTTTAAAAAACTGGACATTTTATAATACACAAACACACAAAGAGACTGAGAAAGTAGAAATAAGGAGGCAAATAGGTTAGGTATCTTGATAAACAATAAGAGGTAACTCTTTTGTTTTTTTTCTTTTGCTTAAGTATACCCCAGGTCACGTGCTAGGGAAATGCCAACCAGAGAGGACCAAAAACACCTCCCAAAAGTTGCTGTCTAGCTGAAAGTCTCCAGAAAATGGCAGACTGGACTGAAGGAAACATTTAGAAAACCTTCTCCACTTTAATAAAACATAATAAATGAATAAATAAATAAGACCCACCCCAAACCAACTCCTTCATTTCAGTGGGGAATTGTGCCCTGGAGGTAAGTAACAAAGCACAAGTGTCTGCCCACAATAGTCAAGAAATGTTTTTTCTCTCTGACTATAGTATTATCAGACCTCGTGACCATGCCATTTACAACCACCAGACAGCAGGCTGGAAAAAACTTAAGACCAAACTCATTGCCATCCAGTCCATTCTGACTAACAGAGACCCCACAGAGCATGCTAGACCTGTGCAAGACTTTAACTCTTTATGGGAACAGAAACCTCATCATTTTCCCTTAGAGAGGCTGGTGGTTTTGAACTACTGGCTTTGTGGTTAGCAGCCCAAGCGTATCCATTGTCCCACCAGTAATGATTAACCACTGCTCTTCCAGGTGAGGTCTAATGACAGCCTGAATTCCTCTACCCTGACACCAGTAAGAAGGAACCAGTCCAAAGTCAACCTAGAACACAGTGGGAGAGCTGGCTATCCATAAGCAAGCAGGAGGCACTGCGCCCTGCCCCAGCAGGAAAGCGTCAAACACAGCCCTGCTATAAGGTCTAAATGAGAACTAGTATATAGTTCCCAACCAATAATAAGCCATCATATAAAGAGCTGAGGCCTCCTACTCCCACCACCTGAGGGCAGTGATGCCCCAAAAAACAACAACAAAAAAGATTTGAGAAATTTCAACTTTAACAAGAAAAGGCAATCAATAAAAGCCAACACCAAGAGGACACCTATTAAAAGTATTTGACGAAAATTCAAAGTGGCCATTGTGAAAATGCTTCACATAGCAATAGGAGTGTTCTGAAAAACAAGTCTCTGCCAAAAGTAAATAAATTATCAATAAAAAGAATCAATTGGAAATTTTATATCTGGGTTGGGGTGGGGGAAGGTTGATAGCTTCACAGAGACCAAATGAAGAAGCCAACATTTGTCATGGCATCTCAAAAGGAAAAGGAAAAAGGTAGGGCTAAAAAAGAATTCAAGGGCTGAGCCCCGGTGGCGCAGTGGTTGTGCGCGGGACTGCGGCCCACTGGGACGGAGGTTCAATTCCCGCTCACAGGAGCAAAGGCTGGGCCTCCTACTCCCACCACCAGGGCAGTGATGCCTAAAAAAATAATAAATAAATAAAAAATAAATAAAAAGAATTCAAATAATGACAAGTTCCTATATTTGAGACAAAGGATATTTCAAAGATATAAGCCTACGATTCAGGGCGGAAAGCAAATCCAAAACAAGATAATCCCCCCAAAAAACACCTCAAGATACATTATCCTCAAGCTTCTGAAAACTAAAAAGCTAAATCTTGAAAGTAGTGAGACAAAAAGAATACCTTACCCAGATGAGGAAGAAAGTATTTTTAATGACCTAATTCCTAACAAAAATCATGAAGGAGAGAAAAAAAGACACAATATGTGGCAGTCATATACTCTCATGTCAATTTCAGGATTGGGAGTAAAGGGGTGGAATCTAGCCTGCCAATCTGGAGATAGTCAATGAGACCTCTGTGTGGGCATGGCTTTCTCCTAAGAATTCTGGGAAATCTGACAGTATTTCCCCCTTGCAGGTGAGAGACTTACAACTCGGTCCCTTGGAGACGCTCTACTGACAAGACTCAAGGCTGACTGACTCTCTGTGAGACATCCCAGAGGAGAAGTCACATGGACTTTCCCTAATGGAAGCAGATCTCTGAAGCCAGAAAAGCCACAAAGAGATCCCTACCAGTGCTGGGATGCTTGAGAAGCCAAAGGGAGGTGCCTGTCAGCACTGAGATGCTTCTACGGCCAATGGACACACAAGACTCTGCACCCACCAGCCTGTGATTGTCCTGGGGTCACAGCATGTGCTTTGTGAATCTGGAGAGGGCTTATGGATTGGTATCGGGCATATAGGCTAATATTGGACTTATGACCTTGAAGTGAACTGGACTGAGATGTTTTCTTAATGTAGTTGAGGTATATAAACCTCTCCCTGATGTCTGTTTACGAATTTGTTTCCCTAGTCTACCCGGACTAACACACAATACTTATCAAAGGCTCAAAGAACTGACAACTCAGAATCCTGTATTTAGTGAAAATATTCCTGAAAAATGAAAGGGAAATCAGATGAAGAAGAAAAGGGAGAATGCAGGATAGCTATATTAGTATCAAACAAAGAAAATATCAAAGAAAAGAAAATTAAAAGGAACAAGAGAAACATTACATAATGATCAAAGTCACACCACTAAGACAGTGATAAATCAAACAGAATGCAAAGCAGTTTTTACAGAACTGTAAAAAAAAAAAAAAGTCTCAAATTTATAACTAGAGATCGTAAATCCATAAACGAACAATACGTAATTATTAGAAAATTCCACACGACAATGTTTTAGAGCTCTCTGGTAAATATGCCAAACTAGGCACATAAAACAACTCAAAATATTGTTAAACAACTAAAAGCAAAAGAATGAATTCTCTGGTCATAATGGAATCGTATAGCATCATTAGGTTAGAATAACAAGAAAATCTAACATCCAGAACCAAAACAATGTATTTCATTTTAAAAATGTGGGATGCTCCTGAGTGTTGACAGAAACTTATAACCATAAATGCTTACATTAAAAAAAGAAGTCTCAAGAGCCGTGGAGAAAAAGGAAAAAAAAAAAAAAAGAAGTCTCAAGACAGTAATCTAAATTTCACCTTAAGACTTAACTCTGACTCAGAGTGGTCAAGTCCATGCTGACTCAGAGAACCTAGCGGGCAGCTAGAATTGCCCCTCTGGGCTTCTGAGCCTGGAATGCTAGGCAGAAAGAAACAAAAGAAAAACAGTGCCAAAGCAACAGTTCCAGAAAACTCACCATAGAAGGAGGAATAGTCCTCAGTGAAAGGCACGCCTATAAAAAACCATTCAGGGCTGAGCCCTGGTGGCGTAAGTGGTTGAGTGCGGGACTGCGGCCTGTGGGCTTGGCGGTTCAAAGCCAGCGGCGGCTCTCAGGAGCAGCACTGGGTAGCACCCATGACCACCAGAGGCAGTGATGCCTCCCCCCCCCCCCCCCCCAAAAAAAAAAAGACTCACCGACATTAAAAAAAAAAATTCAGCTAGCACACTTGATAGTGAATGGATTTTGCTTTCCCTTAAGTACTTATTAGATGTTCACCTTCTCGATATGTCGAGGAAAGAAAATAAAAGTTTACAGTTAAAAAATAAAACTATTGGTAGACGACACGATGGTCTACATAGAAAAACCCAACAACTCTAAAGAACAACCACAAAAAGCCCAAGTGTTTCCTAGGACCACCAGAAGTTCAGCTTTATTGCAAATTTCAAGATCAATATACAAAATAACTGCATTCCTAAAAAGTGGCACCAGACATGTAGAAACAAATTAAGAAGGTTAACCATAAGCTTAAAAAAAATGTTTCCATAACTTTTAAAGTACATTTTTCCACAAATTTTTGAAAACCCCCCTTGTAATCTAACACAATGTGTGCAAGAGTTGCATGTTGAAAATAACAATATATTGATGAATGAAATCATAGATCTAAATAAATGGTGAGACATACATAACATGTTCATGGATTGAAAGATTCTATATCATAAAGATGAATTCTCCCCTATCTCGATATACACATATATTTTCTCAGATATATTTTCACTTTAACAAACAATTTTGGAGAAAAAAAGAATAAAGTGGGAGAAGTTATTCTACCTGATTTCAAGATTTACATTAGAAAAAAGGTGCATTAGTGGAGACTGTGTAACCTTGGTGTCGGATAAATATAGATTAATGGAATAAAGAACCCAGCAATAGTCCCACTTAAGAATGGCTGAACCCATTTTAACAAAGGGGCTAAGGCCATTAAATGGTGCTGGAACAAATGAATAACTATTGGGAAATATGTGAACTTCTCCCTAACCCTCATGCCCTACTCTAGAGTCAACGAAAAATGGGCCATATATTTGAACAGGAAACTTTTTAGAAGTAAGACATCTTCTAGATCTAGATCTTGGTGGGGTGTTTTTAGAAACACCACCAGAAGTCTGATCGGTAAGATAACCTTTAAAAAAATAAAACAATACATTAAGACTTCATCAAAACTCAAAAGACCTTTCTGAGTGAAAGACCCTGTTGAGAGGATGAAAAGACAATCCAAAGATGGAAATAAAATATTTGCAAACCACATATCTGACATAGTACTCATTGAGGATACACTAGGAACTCGGAAACTCAAACTGTAATAAAATATAAGTATAAACCAATCAAATTATAAAATGAGTACAAGATATGAAGAGACATCACCAAAAAGGATATATGGATGGCAAATAAGCACATGAAAAGATGTTCAACATCACTAGCCATCAAGGAAATGCAAATTAAGACCACGATGAAGTATTACTACACACCTATCAGTACAGCTAAAATAAAAAATAGTGACAATACCAAATCCCGGCGAAGCTTCCGAGAAACTGGATCTCTCAAACATTTCTGGTGAGAATGTAAAAGGGCACGGCCACTCTGGAAAATAGTTTGGCATTTTCTTAAAAAACTAAACAAACTTAACCGTATGACCCAGCTCTAAGGCAGTTATCACAGAGAAATGAAAACTTAGACCACACAAAACTCTGCACACGATTTTCATGGCAGCTGTATTTGTAATAGTCTTAAACTGTAAACAACCAAAATGTCCTAAAATAGATGAATACTTAAACAAACTGATACATCCATACCATGGAAACCACTCAGCAAAACTAAGTGAGAACTACTGATACATGCAACACACAAGTCGAATGAATCTCATGGCATTTACACCGAGTGAAAGAAGGCAATCTCAAAGGATCCCGTTTTGTATGATCCCGTTTATGCAACATTGTGGAAATGACACAATTCACATGATAAAAAGACAGAACTATACACACACAATGTTAACTAATGTTAACATTCTGGGTTACAGCTATTTATGATAGAAACACAAGGGGAAACTGGGTGAAGGGCAGCTGAGACCTCTGCATTATCTATAAGCTCACTATGAATCTACTACTATTCTAACATAAAAAATTAAAAAAAAAAAGTATGCCCACAAAGTCAAGGGAGAAGTGAAAAAACAAAACAAAACAAAAAACCATTTGGCTCTGCCCAAGAAAGTGTGAAATATTCCAAAATCCACATCAAGAAAATAAACTGGATAACTATTTCTCCAACTTGACAATCTTAAAGGTTCCAACGACATCACCAATAACCTTTCTAAATTATCACACGCCAAAAAAAAAAACCAACACTCAAAATCCACATTTTCAACAATGTTAGCCTGTACACCAAGTATCAAAAACTCACTGCCACTGAGTCAATTCTGACTGAAAGCGCCAACTATAGCCCTGTTTTTGTAATGTAAATAAGAATATATTAAAATGCACAAGCAAAAAATGTCAAACAAACAAAAACCTATTGGCTTCTACTAAGGTTCTTTAGCATAGCACACGATCACAGAATATTTTAGTTTTCATCTGGTAAGATCATAAAATCTACTCCCACCAGGGCAGTGATGTCACAAAAAAAAAAAAAAAACCACATAAAAAAATAACCCCTAAAACGTGAGTAGCAGTCAATCAATTCTGGTTCACGGGTGACCGTGTATCAGAGTAGTTTTTAATGACTGTAGATTAAGTAGATCACCAGGCTTTTCTTCCAAGGCACTTTCTGGGTGGACAGGAACATTGAACTTTTCAGTTAGTTGCCAAGTGCATTAACATTTGAACCACCCCGGCACTTGCTATTACAGCATAGGTTCCCAAATTTATTTGGTCTATTGGCCCACATTCAGGGGAAAAAAAACCTTTTTTTTTTTTTTTAACTCAGCGCCCCTTCCTAACAATTAAAAACTTTTGCACTGCAGTCCATAATCCAAGATACAGTGTAAGTATCTGCTTTTTCAGGCCCCTCTGGATTGATACAGCGCCATCCCTGGGAAAGATCATCCACGGTGGGAAAGACAGTACTACAGCAAACAAAATGGTAATATCATGACTTAAAAAAATAAAAAAGCACTTTCTTATCTATTTTTCCTTTTTCAAATCTGCAAAAGAAAAAAAAATGACTTCCCTACAAAATTCCAGCACACACACACATACATACACACAAAGAAAATGGAAAGACAACTTAACAGCAGTTACTATACCTTGGAAAGTATCAAATCTCCTAACCATCGCACACAATCGACATAATTCCTGTGAATGTCTCTGGTAGAAAAGTCAGGGAAGTGAATTTTCTGAGAAATAAATGGCCTGGAAAAAAGTGGAAATGTCAAAACTTAAGAACAATTGCTAATTTTCAATTTGCATATTTCTAAAGCTTAAAGAGAAAAGAGGTGACTATTAATCTGTTTCCCTACCTAATGAACACATTCTTCTGTTTATTGAGGGCTAAAGTTGCACTCCATCTTTTGTTTCAGCATTCTTTCCGTTAGCTCTCACATTCAATTTTATTTGTGTCTGATAAATTTTCATGCATAAAAAATCACAACTTCCTGTTGTAACTATACATAAGCCCATATGAAACACATCAATTCGGTTTTCTAAACAATGGTAAGCAGAGAAAAGGATACTAAGATATCTAATCAATTTCTAAAAATTGATCATTATCTATGATTACCCACAGAACTAGAATTTTTTTTTTGGGGGGGGGGGGGGCATCACTGCTTTCCGGTGGTGGGAGTAGGAGGCCCAGCCCCACTGTTGGAATTGAACCTCCGTCCCAGTGGGCCGCAGTCCCGTGCACAACCACTATGCCACCGGGGCTCAGCCCAGAACTAGAATTTTTTAAAAGATAGTCTTCCCATAACAATTCAGTAACATTCCAAAGATTATTCCTGAAAATGATAACTTAAAGAAGTTGACAGTTTATTAGCTATAACCTCCATACAACTATTAATTACACTTAAAAACTGAAAATTATTTTCATGAAAGATACTTGTGAGAAGGCAGGTTTCCACCAATTCTAAAATAAGCCGAATATTTCTTTTTTTTTCATTTTTTAAATTTTTTTGAATATTTCTAATCAAATAAGTGGTGCATCTTTTAATATTGAAATAACTGTACAACTGTAATGTGCCATGAATAAGCTATGTCTTAAGAAAATTACATGTCCTCTCTTTACCTTTCCCCAAGGTAAATGTTGTGGGGCTATGCTACATCGAATAAACCTTCCCATTCATATGTGAAGACATTTCATTTATAAAACAATAGACTGTCATTTTTTTGTTTGTTTTTGTGGGTATCACTGCCCTGGTGGGAGTAGGAAGCCCAGCTTTGTTCCTGGAGAGCTGCTGCTGGATTTGAACCACCTTCCCTGTGGGCCGCAGTCCCACACACAACCACTATGCCACCAGGGCTCAGCCCCACTAGAGTGTTGTTAATAATTAATCTGGCATAAAATTAACTGATTTAATTATAATAATTGCTTTTTAAGCCAAGGACATATAACCGTATAGCTGAAACTAGCACAACCATATTTTTTGGTAATCATGACATATGGATAACTGTATTTTGTGACTTATATAACATGATCACAAATACAATGCGCGTAGGAAGGTGACATGTGGATGGAGTTGTGCAGAATGCAAAAGGTAAAATGTGCACTGTCTTAAAATATGGTATTGAATGCAAAGCTCCAGAAGGAGGAAAAAAGTTAATATTACATTAGCCCTGGTGTTTTAAAATAGAAATTCAAAGCTTCTCTTAACTGTTAGAGGTCACCGAGGCCTGATCAATATTAGTACAATGAAATGCACTGCTGCTTATAAATTTAAATAAGAATCTGTTGGTAATCTGCTTTGTTAACTAGATAATAATTCTAGCTCTTGGCCAAAGCAAAATGCAAAGCTAACACAGACACATGATGTTTAATAGAGAAAGTGTCACTTATAGCCTCGTATGCTTCTAAAAGATAATCAGAAGGCATTAAGAAATAACAAAGCCCCAACTTATGGAGTACAGCTCCTTTTGAATTTTCTCTGGAATGAATGGAATCAAGCATCATATAATGGAAAGCATCATATTATCACAAATTAAAGAACTCCACTTTAAGATGATTTACAATTTTTACACTTAAAACGAGGAAAAAAGACAAATATGCTAATAAGATGAAAGCTCAATTTAAAAGATGTTTAAAAGACTGAGCTACAAATGTTATATTAAAAATAAAAACACTAATTTTAAATAGATGAATTTATGTAAAGTAATTAAATCTCAATAAAGGCTTCGGAAGGAGCTTTAAAACTCAATGCTGGAGCGGTATAAACAATTCCAATGCGTAATAAGACATTGTTTTATATGTCACAACTGTTACCTGTTGGTTTTATTTGGGTTATAATCATAGGAGTCCTTGATGGCATTCATCATTCTCTTTGAATTTATCCTCCAAAGTTTAAGAGAGTGATCCATACCGCAGGACATTATTTTTTCACCCAAAAGATCATAATCCTGTATATAAAACAGAAATATAGATTAGTATGTACATCACAGTTCCAATTTTCACTTGATGTTAACACAGTCAAAATTGAATTTTAAATCACAGTGAGGAAATTTATAAAACTCATGGAGTAATTCCCAAAGCTTTTAATTCCACTTTTCCGGGGACTTTTTGAAGCCACTTCATACTTACATTTGAGTATTACCTACAGAAAGAGGCCTTAAGTCAGATTGTGTACTATTTTCAAAATGTTTTTTTAACATGGCCCCGCTTAAAGCTCACTCCCAAGAAAAGATCATTGAAGATATGGGTGTTATAGCAAAACGTAGTGAAGAAACCAAATGGTGTCCGGCTTTAGAAAGAATACTGTCTGGGGGCTGAGCTCCGGTGGCATAGTGGTTGTGTACGGGACTGCGGCCCACTGGGATGGAGGTTCGATTCCAGCTCCATGGAGCAAAGGTTGGGCCTCCTACTCCCACCACCTAAGGGCAGTGATGCCCCCCCCCCCCCCAAAAAAAAAAAAAAAAGAATACTGTCTGGGGTCTTTAAGGCTTAACTTAAAAAATGAACAGCAATATAAGTGAGGCGTCAACTAAGTCCACATGAAAGAAGCACACTAGTCTGGGTGATCCAAGGATGGTAAATGACAAAATCTAACCCGAAAGGAGGGATAGTAGCATACCTTAAATTGTGAACTCCTGGTTG